>APFE030894334.1:100564-167545 GCA_000404065.3 Pinus taeda | reverse complement strand
TCAAGCTGAGCCTAATGACATGCAAAGAAGGATCAATCAAATAATATTTTTGCAGCAAACCAGAGACCAAGTTTATAGCAGAGTACAAGTTCTACAAGAAAAGTTAAAGAAAAATTTTGATAGAAGGACTAAGGCTGAAGATTTCAGCGTAGGTGACAAAGTCCTCAAGTGGGATTCAAGAAGGGAAGATAAAGGAAAACATGGAAAATTTGATTCTCTTTGGAGAGGACCATTTATTATCCAAGAAGTCCAAGGAAACAACACCTA
This sequence comes from Pinus taeda, assembly GCA_000404065.3. Taxonomy (NCBI): domain Eukaryota; kingdom Viridiplantae; phylum Streptophyta; class Pinopsida; order Pinales; family Pinaceae; genus Pinus; species Pinus taeda. The sequence goes on along the minus strand of APFE030894334.1, from coordinate 167,278 downwards.
CTTCCTAAAAAATCTGGATGAAACTGACTTAAATGAAGGTCCTGTCAATGGCAGGATGTTGAAGCATTATTTTGACTATTTTCCATACATATAGCAGGGTCTTTTCTCCTATACATAATTAGTTGTATATATTTTCTTTCAGCATACAAATAGCTCAGTTCAAAATATTACTGTAAATAAGCAGGCAAAAGCTTTACATTCCAGAAGTGCCACAGAGGTGACAGCGCCCAGTTTTGAAGTACAAAGAGAAAGGTTTCAAGTTTTGGTAGGAACAGTCAATGGCCAAGGCATTCTGACCTGCTGTTCTTGGTCTTTCAAAGGAAAAACCATCCCCAAGTGGAGCCACTGTTAGATACCTATACCAATAGGTTTCATTTTTCATGATTGGCAAGGGAAGTGCCAATATGATCTACTTTGGTGATGCAAAGATCTCATATTCTTGTGGAGGAAGTATACTTGTTTTGATTGATGTTGCTCTACTTCTGGATGGGTGATCCAACAGCCTAAGCTGGGTCATGCCATGTTTCAATTTTTTTTTTGTAGATTAGAGAAAGAAACTTGTCCAAACAACTCAATCTTGGCAGGTAAAGTAGATAGGTAGAGGAAAATGGTTCCCAACTGCTTAATCTGGGGCTTTGGAAGAAATAAGGGTAGCTTTAGACAGAGAATCAAATGAAAAAGCCAAAGGAAAGAAAAGGCACAAAAAGGGTTTGCAAATCTAAGTTCACCCTCCTTGGAGTAACAAAAAATGCTAGGCAATAGAGTGGGTAGGTAGATGGGGTTGCAGAAAGCATGGTTTATGGCATTTCACTAGCCTAAAGGAAAGGTAAAAAACATGATGCCAGTGCAGATGTCCTATTCACAACAGTGTTACAGCAACTTAATGAAGCATGTCTAACTTCTAGTTTTCCCCATCACATTCATGACTAACATCACAATGCCACCCAGCTTCACAAAGAAAGTCAAAGTCTTTTGTTGGTTCTAGTCGCTTTAAGAGCCACATTTATTATGCAAATATTATTTTCATTTTGATCTACTTCCTAAAACTAAGTTGATCTCATAAAACTTAGTATTCCCCCATCCACCTCTTTCATTCATATTAACTACTAACTTATTACTATCTAACTCCCTATACCCCCTATTCCCCTATTACTATGTAAAACTTGGAAAAAAACCCAAAAATCTATGTATCCCCTTCCTAGAGCACTATAGCTCTATGTATGACTTTGAAGATCTTCAAGCGCTAAAAACATTTAAGCACAACCCAAAGAGCGCCAAAGAATTAATCCTAGGGATTAATCCGAGATTTGCTCGGATTAATAGCCTTAAAACCCACTTTGTTAATAAACCTTTGCAAAAACCCATTTAACCCGCAAATGCTGAAAAAGCCTGGAAAACCCACTTTTTCCAAAGTTTGCGCCAGGCGCGAATTACAAAAGAAAGTAATATTTTATTCTCCCCACAGTCAAATATTACCCGCGCACCTTATCGATCCGTCGACCGTCGGATCTGGGCCCTCCCATCCGACGGTCCACATCATATCGGACGGGCATCCGCGATCGAAAGTTACCTTCTGAGAAACTGTCAGAGGGTGACGTCAGGCCTCTGCCACGCGTCACCCCCTAGACACTCTCGGAGCACACTCTGACAATACCGCGACCGTATAGAGGGTGGTCCGAGAAAACCCGCTTACCATTCTGCCAAACCGCCTGCCCACGCCATCGCCATGACCCGCCCACGTCACTTCCGCCTGGCGCCCTGTCAGCACCCCGACCGCCAGCACTCCTGCGTGTCTGCCACCTGTGCAATCCCCATGGACCAATCACAGACTGCCACGTCACCCGACCCAGACCCCACCTGATGACGTCATGCTGACGTCATCCAAAAAGCGCGCCAATGACCCAAAAGTCCATATTTTAGCCGATTTTCACATTTTTTCTCATTTTCGTTGAAAGAAATATTGCTCTCCTCTGCATGAAAATTACGTCCATCTGCCGCCAACCTGCTGAAATCGACCTGAAGAGCGCCGCCGCCTACAACCCGCCTGTATTTGTCACCATTACCGGCAATTCACCAGGTATTTACCCAAAGCAACCCTTCAGAGCTAAGTTATATCCATATTTCTCCGAAACTAAATTCATAAGAGTAAAACAACCTGTTTTCACCAGCAAAACCCCGGAAAAAACAAGTATTCCTCACAGGTGCAGGGCTGCATTTCACCTGCTGAACTCATATACAGTCACCCTTCCCCAAATTCCCACTCTATCCGCGCATTCGTGGACTGTAAACCTAAAAATGCATAATTCAAAAAGAAACAGAGTTGCCATGCTCCTGCAATCCCTCAATTAACTCTTGTTGTGCATTCCGCACCATTGTCACCGCAGTTGCCTCATTTACCCTTACAATTGGCTTGACTTCTGCAAAATTAGCCCTCTGTGGTCTCCTGCCCGCTAAAACCAGTTCAGCACCAAGTCATAACTACTGCTTAGCCATGGAGACGCCAATAGTCCTGAATGTATAACCACTGAATGCCCCACACATAGAGCTAGAGTGGAAAGCCCTAGGTGATAAAGATTACCAGATGTTAGACTCCATGCCGATGACAACCAAGTTTAATATTCACCTGATGAATGAATTAAAGGCCCAACATCTCAGTGGGGCTGACACCTTAGGAATTTCGGATTCCCACATACCCATTTACGACCTCCCTCAAGTTAATGTCCTCCCAGACTTGATAAAACAATGCATGTCGAGCTATGACCCCTATCAGAGAGCCGCCCTCAGCCCCTCAGGCTCAGTATTGTTCCATATCACCCCTGAGGCCATCAATGAAATGCCCCACTTTCATACTACAAAGCCCCTAACTCCTCTCTCCCTCCAGGACTTGATAACAAAAGGGGGCAAATTGTCCAATGATCAGATTACCAGGGTTAATCAATTATTTATTCAGCCACAATATCAATCCATGACCACTGCTCTTCCCATAGCATATCCATATCTTAATGAGCTGGGGAAAATGATGGTATATTTGATCAGTTACATCCTGGGTTATGGGACATACAAGGATGTGGATGAAACCATCATGGCAATGCTGTCCATTTTCTCCCCAGGGATGCATCCTGCTATACATTATGATTTTTCTACTTTTATTGCCAATAAGATTCATGAGCAATTAATGAATCTGGAGAGGGAAAAGGTGTTTAAATACACCAGGTACATATATCATTTATTTTTGTTCTATCAGCCTGATGCCTTCCCTGTCCCTCTAAAAAAGCTAGATGCCCAGGGAAGCCCAAGGTCGGTTGTGTATTGGTCTTCAGTTTTCCACCTTCTGCCTTATTCACCTTACACCTACTGTGAATTTATTGATCTATTCATTCATCCATCTATGACCTTGTTGTTGGGTGTCCCTCCCCCAATATTGACAGATGAAATGCAGAGAATTCTTCAACTCTCAAAGGCATACAACATTGGTGATTGGTACTTCTACCAACACCATACAGTAATCAGAGTATATGGTTGTGAGCTGAATCCCTATAGGCTGCCAAAATATGTCCCTATGAGACTCTTTGCCCTAGAGTATTTCAGGCAGTTTGGAAATGCTGACTTTGTCCATTTCCAAAGCAAAAACAAGAAGGTGCAACTAAATGTGAGGAATTAGTTGGGCCCCTTCTTGTACAATAAGAAGGAGGAAGGATGGAAGGAAGCTGATAGGATTCTAGAAACCCTCAAACTTCAAACCAGTTTCAAGTGGGTTCCTTATGACCCTAATCACTTCATTTCCCTTAGGAGAATAAAGTACAAATTGGGTGGCTATGTTCATGTGAAACTGCCTCACATTGAAAAGTATGCCAATGCCCTAAGCTGGAAAGAAGGCACCTTAGAGGAGCCAATTGGTAAAGAAGAAATGTTAAGAAGAGAAACAAGCAATCTTGAGAAAGAGGCTGACTTGGAACATTGTGGACAGGTCTCTTCCTCCTGTCAGAGGAAAATTGGAGCAGCGGCCTCATCTTCCACACCTCAGCAGCAGGTAGCCGAAATCGCCCAACAGGAAACAAATAAAGGTAAGGGCAAGCAGGTGGAGCAGGAACAGCCACCTCCTACAATAGAGCAACAAACAGAAAAAGAACAGGAACAACAACAAGAACAGCAACAAGAGCAGCTAGAAGAACCTCAAGAAGAGGGGCAGCCTATGCAGAAAGAACAAATGGCTGAAGCCCCAACACCTACTGAGCAACAGGCTCAAGAGAACATGCCTTATGGGCAAGAGAAGATGGTGGAGACCTCAGTGCTCCAAACTCCACAAAAGGTGGAAAAAGGAAAGAAGAGGGACAGAGAGCAGGAAACTCCCCTTACCACATCCACAAACCAAGGGGAGAAAAGGCAGAGATTAAATCCCCTCTCTGAGGAAGAAATGCCTATGGGGCAATCAGTGATAATGGGCCCACCTAGCATGGAGGTATCTGCTAGTTCCTTTCAGTAGGAACAAGAGAAAAATCTTGGAGGAGAGGTCAGCTCCTCAAGTCATCAAAGGAAAGCAGAGGTAAGCATCAAGCAACAGTTTACTGATATCAAGAGAAGAAATGAGCCACTCAGGCTCCAAATCTACAATCAGTTGCTAAAGATGGCCCCTACAAATCAGCAGAGGCTTATGCCATCCTATGACATTTCAGAGGGAAAAATGACCATGAGTCATTTCACGCCCACCACGGTGCAGCCACAGTCAGCTGGAGACTACATAAGAACCAACCTGGAGGTTCTTGCAAAAGACATTCACCCCATGGACCAAATAGAACTTCATAAGCAAACGGGTGAAATGGTCTATGCAACATTGGCAGACAAAGCAATGTTGGCAAAAAGGTTGGAAAACAGCCTAAATAATACAGCTACCCAACTGGAGTTGGAGAAAGCATCCTCCCTGGCCAAAGACAACAGGATCCAGTCTTTGGAAGATATAATTATAGATCTGGGGCATGACCCCAAGGATCCAAAGGCCATACAGACATTGCTAAAAATAAGAGATGCAGATCTTGCATCCCTGAGAAAGAAGGTAAAGCTCCCAGCAACCATTCACCCCCAAACAGATGAGGTTGCCCAGCAGAAGCAAGAATAAGAGATAGCTACATTGCTGGTAGCACTGCACAAGCAACTAGTGCAGACAGAAGGGAGGCTGGAAGACATAGAGGCTGCACTGCAGGCAGCCCTGTAGCAAAAAGAGGGAGGTCAGACTTCTTAGCCCCCTCCAGAGGTTATAAACCTTGAGGAGCCTCCAAAGACCACTCCTCCTCCCACAGAAGTAGCAGCAGCAGCACCATCAACATCAACAGCAGCACCAGCACCATCTACAGAGCAGGCTCCGAGCCTGGACATGCAGAAATTGTTGAATGAGGTCCAGGCCCTAGAAGCCCAGATGACAGAACTAAATGGACCCAAGGATGAGTTGGCCAAGCTGAATGAGAAATATGATAAATCGAAGTAGAATGTGGCTGAGAAAGGGTGAGAAATAAAAACTCTCAAGGAAAGGATAAAAGAACTGGAGAAAGAGCTCACCCTTGACAAAGTGGTGGCTGAAATCAGAAAATTTTTGTGGACACACATTGGCCAATCAATAACGGACCAATGGCAATACATTGAAACTATTCATGAGCAAATGGAGCTCATAGGCAAAGCACAAAGGGAAGTGCATAGAGCAAGGGCATCTCTATGCAGTATGCCTGAGATAGCCAGCAGAATGATAAATGTGCTCAATAACCGGACAGGTCCTCAGCTGGCAACAATTGGGATCTCCAACAGGACGGAGACTATCCAGCTAATTAAGAGGGTCCTCACACTGAAAAGCTTGGTACAGACATTGGATAGAAGAAGCCAAGATATGGAAACAGAGGTAAACTGGTTCATGGACAAATTTGTTGCATTACAGGGCAGAGGTCTCCCCAGCTTACTCAACAGTGCAGGAAAACTTCTATCACATGAAGTTTATGCAAAGAGGGTGAACACATTTGCCACTAATTAGATCAGTCAAGGATCAAGCAGCTCACAGGAAACAGGGCCAGCATCTGGGCAAAGTCTCTCTGACAGAGTAGAGAATTTGTTTTTTATTATGAATGAGATTAGCCATCTATTTGAAACGCCTCCGAACTTCTACAAATACACAGAGGCAGATGAGACCATGGATGCAATTTTGAGGCATCAATTGCCTACGCAGGATTGGTGGGCCTCCATGATACAATTATTATTATAAACAAGAGGCTTCATCTAAATTTTGTCATCAAAATATATAAGTCATCACATTCAGAAAGTATGATGCATATACTATGACTAAAAGGTGGAATGAGCCACCTCAGCATGAAGATTCGGCCACCAAAAGCAGCAATGACAGCTACAGGTAGCACGGCCGAGAAAAGCTTCAGCATGACAGAGCATAAAGACACATCATTCACATCATTCAGCATTAAAGCAGAAACGCTCAACCGACTCACTCTCCTCCAAAGGTCAAGAAGAGGCCTGATAGCATTAAAGACCATTTATCTTACACTCAAAGTAGCAATAACTTTCTTATCTGATATTTTGTAAAGTTGGTGAGAATAGTTAATGTATCAAGTGACTCAGCAGTTAGATATTTTGTAAAACCCATTTGTATATATTTCCCCTCGCACAAACTTTGGAGGGTGGTTTTTGGTTTTGTTTTTCTCTTATGAAGAAATGAGAACTCGACTGTAATTTGCATAAGGATGTTATAAATAAAGCTTGGAGTTTACAGGAACTGGGTCTTACTGGTGCATGTTGTGATTGGAACCATTGAATGCTACAGGATTCTAGTGTTATGACTTGATATAATAAGTGTTTCTCTATCTCTGTTAATGTTTCTATTATTTGTTTTAACACATAACTCTCACATGTTGATCTAAATCTAGGAAAGAAAGAAAAAGAATAGCTCAGGATTTGTCCATGGAGACACCCTGATCTCAATCTATCTTCACTATAAATGTTTTTTCATAACTTTCATCTGTTTAAATTGGAATTCTTAATTGCTCCAATAAGCTCTGAATACCTCACAGTCACTATTTGGTAATTCATTTATGCTACTAAGTAGAGATTGTCGTTCAAATTGATATCACACTGTCAGTAACTTCACATCCCATTGTTTCACTCACTAAATCAGAAATTATATTAGCAATAGCCATCTAGCCTTGCAGCAAAACTCTCTCCATCACAGGCACCAGAACTATCTCATTTTTCTGACTCCATATGCCCAATGGATTATCATCTTCTGAACTCTTCATGCCCTTCTTACAAGAAAATTTCATCAACCAGAGTCTCAAATAGGAAACTGAAACTTTAAACTAGCCTAAGATACTCACAAAGCATAGTTGAAACTTAAAGAGAGAGCCCTCTCTGATTATAGATAGGCTAGGATCTATAATCCAAAGGTTGGTTAGTGTTTACCCCGGTCGTATTCCCTTGGGAGTCATAGGGAACAACCTAGGTGTTAACAATTTGCATCTAAGCCAGTGATCGAGGATAGAGTTATAGCTATCACAGAGTCATCGCTACACACAGCACTACGCAGTCGCTGCAAAACATCCTTCCAAAGCCACACAACCTTGACATGACATGGTTTTAATTTTATAGAGGTAGGGTCTTAACACTCATATCCTAATTTTTGTGAATGAGTCGAAATCATGTTTATATAAGTCATGATTATCCTCATGTTTAAGAGTCACTGCCCATGCCCTATGCCACACATATTTTATTTTAAAATTGAAATCAAGGATTTGTAAATGAATGGTGATAGATGTCATATGTTGAGCTGGTCCTGGTAAAGGTTTGTAGGGCTGTGTAATTTGCCAGCAATATTTGAAGGTGTTAGTACACCCTTGTCCTCATTGCACAAACTGTCTGTGAAACACACCCTATTGTTGTTGTTTTCCAAAACACAAAGTCTTATATTGTTGTTGTAGTCCACATAGCTTGCCACAAAGGTCCAACAGAGCTTTCCATGTGTACATGGGAAGATGGCTCCCACTTCAAGCAAAAAGGGAGGGGAAATTGTATGAGTAGAGCCAAAAAGTCTATCCCTATTCAACTCTAATCCAGTGATTAGGATAACATTTTGATACAACTTTCCCTAGCACATACCTTCAAAATAATTATATCCAACAACTCAAATTTATACAAAGGTATTTCATTTGTGAGGGTAGGTTCAACAAATTTTATCAGTATCATCTTAGGCTCTTGGTAAATTTCACATCTTAAAATACTATGAACCTACCCTACTATTTGTTTAAGAGCCTAGGGAGAATCGAAGAGAAATTTCAGGTTACGAAAGACAGTCCCATGTTTAGTTTATTTCATTTCTTTTTGATAAATATTTTGGTCATGTATGAACTGGAAAAGAAGAAAGTTTCTTGGAAAATTTTTTCGTCAAGTCTAGGTTTGTTTCCTCAAGCATAGATTTCACACATGGAGGCTTGTGAAGATAAAGAAGAACCAAAAGATGAACCAGTAGCCGATATAGAAGTGAAGGAAGCAGGTCAGAGAAAGAATCAAAACAAGAAGTGAAGAAAGAATCCAAGCACAAAAGAAAAGAAAAAGGTTCAAGCATTAGAGGTTATAAACCCACCCAATAAACAACTTTCACATTACTGCTTACCACTTTTTCTCCACCCGATAAATAGATTTCACTTATAAACCCATCTTTATTCCTTGATTATTGCTTGATTTGATTGGCGCGCAATGGCCATTAGATATAAAAGGCCATCAAATCTACGGTTTGCGGGATTTCAACTAGCACACAATTTAAAACGTCCTTAACCCCCATAGTTGACTGTGACGTAAGATGTTGAACATGAGATCGATGGCTAGGATTGAGTGTGGGACTTTAGCCACGATCAAGGAAATCCATACTCTCCTACCCCTACAATCTACTGATCATCGTCAATCTATCGGATCTGTTGATTTGATGATCCGGATCAATTTCTGCGATTCAACTTCTGCAAGCACTTGGGAATGATCTCCACCATTTAGTTCTTAACTCCATTCTATGCGACTTAATCCTGGCCGCTTATCACAAACAATCTTGTCCATTGATCTAGCTGATCCAACAGCTCCTATGCATTGACACTTCACTTCATTTTTCTTCCCTTTACTTCATTTTTATGTCATTTCTTCAATGTTCTTCTGTGGGTTCGGGTTTCTTCCAGGTTTTCATTTTTAGATGTCCTGCATCACAACTTCCTCCTGATCTTAACTGCACATGCTCTTAACACAGTCCCTCCTGAATCTCGACTGTGATCCTTTGAATGGATTCAAGTGATCCATTACAATCCTTCATATCATTCTTCTCTATGTTATGCTTGAATTCCACCTGCAACCTCTGTTACACATAACTTACTCTAGTTCACACACAGATTATAACTAATTTACCCCATACACACACAAAATCAGAATCAAGTTGTTTGTATTAATAAATAGGTATTTGCATAAGAACTCTCTCCTTGGCCTGACCTTCAGTATCAGTGGCCTCTGTTTTCCTACCTGCCCATAGGCTTACAATCAAATCTCTAACTCACAACCTCTAACTAGCTAACTTGACTAACTTTTTCCTCTACCTTTTTGGCTTACATTTATACAAAAGGATTATCTAACAAATTCTTGGTTTAGATCCATAACCTTCTCAACAAAATGCTAAAATCTCTTCCTTATCTCTAAGGATCCTCTCTAATCCACAAAATCATGAAACCAACTCCTAATCTAAGATTTACAATTGATTCTCAAATCTCTCAACTATCCTGAATCTCTCATGTTCTCCAACATTCGAGAACATTTACAAATATGCCTCACTATACTTAATTGAATCCATATTCTTACTTCTCTCATTAAAATCACTCCAAAACCTTAATAATTACTTTAATTCAACACTTAAGGAAACAACTTCCTTAACACACAAGACCCCCCTATGTCTACTAAAATACAATGATTCTTCTGATCTGAATTCTCCTGCATAAACTATGAACCTACCCTACTATTTGTTTAAGAGCCTAGGGAGGATGGCAGAGAAAGTGAGGGCTAAGAAAGACAATCCCATTTCATTTCTCTTTGATAAAGATTTTGGTCATGTATGAACTTGAAAAGAAGAAAGTTTCATGGAAAAATTTTCTGTCAAGTCTAGGTTTATTTCCTCAAGCATATATTTCACCCATGGTGGTTTGTGAAGATAAAGAAGAACCAAAATATGAACCAGTAGCCAATATAGAAGTGAAGGAAGTAGGTCAGAGAAAGAAACAAAGCAAGAAGTCAAGAAATAATCTGAGCACAAAAGAAAAGAAGAAGGTTCGAGCACTAGAGGTTCATGTGGCAAAAGCTCCAACAACAAAGGTTCAATTGACAAAGTTGAAAGCAGAAGAGACAGTTCAAGATCCAAAATTATTATTGAGACCTAGAACTAGGTCAAAGACTAAGTAGGTTTTTGAAGAGCCAACTCTTCAACCAGTTGATGTTCTTTCATAGGCTAAGAAAGACGAAGATGCAAAAGAGATTGAAACAACGCAGATAGATGAAGAAGACCCAAAGATTGCTAAGATGAAGGATGCACTTGCAAAATGAGAGCTTAAGTTAGCCTTTTTAAAGAGACAGAACTGAGAGCTTAGAGAGACAGCCTTACAAGCAGATCAGCCAAAGGTAGAAGCAAAGGAACCACCCAAGCCTACTGCATATGATAAGGCTAAACAGGTTATAAATGTTGAGCAGTTGGAAGAACCACAAGTGAAACCTAGAAGACCTGCCACTAGGGCATTAAACTTTCAGCAAGGTTGGGTGTAGCAGATGAAGCAAATAGCCTAGTCACCTGATAGACCAAATTTTGATGAATGGAGGGAGTATCACAGGTATCTAGAAGAGCTTGAGGATTGTCAAGACAATGAAAACTAAAAGAAATCTGTTAACTAGTTACTTATGGATTGTAGCAAAGAATTGATGGATGCCTCTAAGATAATGGATAGATGCAAGACATTTTCGAAATGGCATCTCCCTGCAAGGAGAAAAGAAAAGAATTTATATGGGAGGAACTTGGTGTTGAAGAGAAGGTTGAGGATCATGAAACAAAAGTTGGAAAAATCTTGGAGGTTGGTGAGGAAATATAGACAAGATGCTGAAGTGCCTCCACCTAGTAATATGCCTAGGTCAAGGCCTAAACCACAGCTAGATTCAAATCCATCTCAGCCAGCATTGATCAGAGAATATGATACTCAATCCAAAAACATTGAGATCAAGTCATCCCCCAACAAGCCTTTAGCCAGTAAAAGAAAGAGGAGGTAATGGTTGGTTTGTTGAATGCAAAAATTTTGAGGATTGATGGAGACTGCCAGTGTTGCGTAACAGAATCTTTTCAGGTTTTTCAAAGGTTGCATGTTCCATTTTTTGTCATCCTGAAGTTTGGCTTGGGTAGTCTGAGAGTGTTGATTATATAGCTGGACCATTTTTTGAATTTTGGGGTAGGAAAAGAGGTATAAACACAATTTGAAATCTTGCTACGCAGCGATACGCACATGTTATGCACAGTTTTTTGTGGAGTATTGATGATGCCATGTGTGAGGGGAAGAATTTTAGAATGTGTTATCGTGCCATAAGATTGTTCATTGCCTATTCACCAGGTCTGCTAGTACATGGAAAATCATGCCAACTTGTCATGCTACACAACTACTGCGCAACACAGATTTGGTAGCTGAGTGATGTTTCCTTTTTTTTCTTGTTTCTAAAATCATGGTTATGATTATTATGATAAGATTTTCATAGATTAGAATGGTGTCTAGATAGGATAACATGATAAGAGCTAAGTTAGTTTTTGTCTTTTTCTACTAAAAAGAAAATTGAAGGTATTTTTAAGAACTTGCTACTTTTGTTATCATTTTGACCCATCTCATGAATAACACATCTATTGTATATGGTCATGGGATCTTTGAGGATGTTTTGTTGCCTCCAAGTGGTATGCTGATATTCTGTATGTATACAAGCACCTCCAGGTTTTCCCAAAACCAAATCTCATTTTCTTAAGTTGAAAGCAGTAACATTTTGCATCATAGATCATCTTTTATACTAGAAGGATCCCAACAGAATGTTGTTAAATTGTATGTTGGAAGATGAAGCTCAAAGGACAATGGAGGAGTTTCACAAAGGGGATTGTGGTGGGCACTTTTTTTGGAATACCATAGCAAACAAAATCCTAAGGGCTCGATTTTATTGGTCGAAATTGTTTGTTGATGGGTATAAGAAGGTTGTTAGCTATCAGGAATGCCAAATATTTGAAGGAAGGAAGAAAGTGCTCCTGCTTCCCTTGAAACCCATAGCATTTGAGTCATCATTTCAGCAAAGGGGACTCAATTTTATTGGTGAAATTCATCCTACTTCATCTAGACAACACAAATGGATAATGACAATGAATGATCATTTCACCAAGTGGATTGAGGCAGTCCCAAGCAGACAAGATACACACATGGTGATTATCCAATTCTTGGAAGGTAATATTTTGGCCAGATTCGGTTTCTCGGAGAAAATTATTACACATAATGTTGTTTCCTCTAGGTCATAGAAAATGATTGATTTTTTTCATAAGTACAAAAAAATTTTAGGATACTCCATAGCCTGTTACCCTCAGGGTAATTTTTTAGCTAAATTATCCCATAAGGTTATGGTCAACATTATTAAGAAAATGTTGCAGGAGGAGAAGAGAATCTGGCATAAGAAATTGGTACATGCACTATGGGAAGACAGGGTGAGTACCAAAAAGTCAATAGGCATGTCTCCATTTTAGTTTGGTTATGGAACAAATGCAATCTTTCCTTCCTTATTGGGAGTTTCGATCATGAAATGGTTGCAGGATGCTGAGGTAGAGACTAATGATATGCAACGAAGAATTAGTCAAATGATCCATCTTCAACATTCAAGAGAAGAGGTGTTTAGGAGCACACAACTGATACAAGATTGAATCAAAAATATTTATGACAGAAGGACTAAAGTAGCTGATTTTCAAATTGGATATTTGGTATTGAAGTGGGATTCCAAAAACAAAGAGAAGGGGAAGAATTGAAACTTCGTAAATCTATGGAAAGAGCCTTTTAATATTGTTTCATTCCATGGGAAAAATGTTTATTTTCTTGAAGATTTGTCCAATGAGCCAGTTGGAGCAGGGCCTATGAATGGCAGACTGTTGAAACATTTCTTGTTTGATGTCACAACGTATTCTCCATTTCATTGTATATATCGTTTTACTTTTGAATAATGCAATTGTGGGTAGTCGGTGTTGGTATTTGAACCATGAAATGAAGGCCCTAAGATCCCAACATTCTGCTACCATATATAAGTCAATCATTTGAGTAGGTCCTATGATTCAATAGTCATTTTCTTTAGTCCGTTAATCATAGTTTCAGTAATATTTTTACTTTTTTTAGTTGACTTCGTTGCCCAATGGACAGGTTACTAGTATACGTTTTTGTTCATGGCACCTCACTAGGAGGCTGCCATCCCCATTGGAGCCAATGTTAGTGTCAGTAGTTTTCATTTGTCGAATGTCTTTTGAATTCTTGAAGTTTCAATTGAATAATTCAAACTTATAATCAGTGTCGTTGTCATAAGTTCGAAAGTCACTATCCAACATCACCCTGAGTTTAGTCATCAAGTGGTCCAGTCAAAGCCTGAAACACTATCAAGTCATTGGGAGTCATGTCTACAAATTTTTTAACAGTCAAGTCATGGGGTATTTGTCATGTATGTATCTGTCAAAAAGTTATCTTGATTCCATTACAGTTGAAGTTCTGTTGCTCAAGAAAAATTTTCTTTTCAGAATATCCTATTTATTTTCTCCTTTCTAATCTACTATTGTTTCCCTAATTACATAACCTATATCTCCCATTCTCCCATTGTTCATTAATAAATCCCTTTTGCATGTCCCCTATTTAATAGTCATATGAATTTTGCTTTCCCCATCCCATCCTAAACCTATTCCCTCAAAATACCATGACCACATATTATACATGACATAACCCATATATTCCCCCCACTATCTAAGTAATGTATCTACCCAAGTGTTCTAATGATTCCCATGCACAAATCATTATATCATCCCAAATGGAGTGCCTTATCATATCATTCTACATGAAAAATAGGTGCCAATCAAACAAAATGATTGCCATATCTCTTGCACAATGTCTGCATTGCTAAGTTCAAGTTGGTTAATTATCATGGTTGAACAATAAGGATTGATTTGCATCTAAGCCAGTGATCGAGGATAGGGTTATAGCCATCACAGAGTCATCACTTCACACAGCACTACGCAGTCACTAAACAACATACTTCCAAAGCCACACAACCTTGACATGACATGGTTTTCATTTTCTAGAGGTAGGGTCTTAACACTCATATCCTAATTTTTGTAAATGAGTCGAAATCATGTTTAGATAAGTCATGATTATCCTCATGTTTAAGATTCACTGCCCATGCCATGTGCTACACATATTTTATTTTAAAATTGAAATCAGGGATTTGTAAATGAATGGTGATAGATTTCATATGCTGAGCTGGTCTTGGTAAAGGTTTGAAGGGTTGTGTAATTTTCCAGCAATCTTTGAAGGTGTCAATACACCCTTGTCCTCACTACACAACATGTCTATGAAACACACCCTATTGGCATTGTTTTCCAAAACACAAATTCTTCTATTGTTTTTGTAGTCCACGTAGCCTGCCACAAAGGTCCAAGAGAGCTTTCCCTATGTACATAGGAAGATGGCTCCCACTTAAAGCAAAAAAGGGAGGGGAAATTGTAAGAGTAGAGCCAAAAAGTCTAGCCCTATTCAACTCTAATCCAATGATTAGGGTAGCATTTTGATACAAATTTCACTAGCACATACCTTCAAAATAATCATATCCAGCTACTCAAATTTATACAAAGGTATTTCATTTATGAGGGTAGGTTCAACAAAGTTTATCAGTATCATCTTAAACTCTTGTTAAATTTCACAGCTAAAAATACTATGAACCTACCCTACTATTTGTTTAAGAGCCTAGGGAGGATGGCAAAGAAAGTTCAGGCTAAGAAATACAATCCCATGTTTAGTTTATTTCATTTCTCTTTGATAAAGATTTTGGTCATGTATGAACTTGAAAAGAAGAAAGTTTCGTGGAAATTTCTTTTGTCAAGTCTAGGTTTATTTCCTCAAGCATGTATTTCATCTATGGAGGTTTGTGAAGATAAATAAGAACCAAAAGATGAACTAGTGGTCGATATAGAAGTGAAGGAAGAAGGTTAGAGAAAGAAACAAAGCAAGAAGGCAAGAAAGAATCCAAGCACAAAAGACAGGAAGAAGGTTCAAGCATTAGATGGTCATGTGGCAAAAGCTCCAATAACAAAGGTTCAATTGACAGAGTTGAAAGCAGAAGAGACAGTTCAAGATGAAAAATTCTTTTTGAGACCTAGAACTAGGTCAAAGACTAAGTAGGTTGTTGAGGAGCCAAACCCTCAACCAGTTGATGTTCTTCTAGAAGCTAATTAAGACGAAGATGCAAAAGAGATTGAAACAACCCAGATAGAGGAGGAAGACCCAAAGATTGCTAAGATGAAGGATGCACTTGCAAAATCACTGCTTAAGTTAGCCTTTTTAAAGAGACAGAACCGAGAGCTTAAAGAGACAGCCTTACAAGAAGCTCAGCCAAAGGAGGAAGCAAAGGAACCACCTAAGCCTACTGCACAGAATAATGCTAAACAGGTTATAAATGTTGAGTAGTTGGAAGAACCACAAGTGAAACCTACAAGACCTGCAACTGAGGCATCAAAATTTCAGCAAGGGTGGGTGTAGAAGATGAAGCAAATAGCCCAGACACCTGATAGACTAGATTTCGATCAATGGAAGGAGTATCACAGGTATCTGGAAGAGCATTAGGATTGTCAAGAAAATGAAAACTATAAAAAAGTTGTTAACCTGTTACTTGTGGATTATAACAAAGAATTGATTGATGCCTCTAAGATAATGGATAGATGCAAGACATTTCCCAAATGGTCTCTCCCTGCAAGGATACAAGCAAATAATTTATATGGGAGGAATTTGGTGTTGAAGAGAAGTTGAGGATCATGAAACAAAAGTTGGAAAAATCTTGAAGGTGCCTCGACCTAGTAATGTTCCTAGGTCAAGGCCTAAACCAAAACCAAAGTCAGATCCATCTCAGCCAGCATTAATAAGAGAATGTGGTACTCAATCCAAAAACATTGAGATCAAGACCCCCCCCAACAGGCCTTCAGCCAATTAAAGAAAGAGGAGGTAATTGTTTGTTTGTTGAATGTACAAATTTTGATGATTGATGGAGACTGCCAGTGTTGCACAATAGAATCCTTTCAGGTTTTGAAAAGGTTGCATGTGCCATTTTGTGTCATCCTAAAGGTTGGCTTGGGTATTCTGAGAGTGTTGATTATATAGCTATACCATTTTGTGAATTTTGGGGTAGGAAAGGAGGTATAAGCACAATTTGAAATCCTACTACACAACGTTATGCACATGTTGCACATAGTTTTGTAAGGAGTATTGAGGATGCCATGTGTGAGGGGAAGAATTGTAGAATGTATTATTGTGCCATAATATTTTTCATTGCCTATTCACCTGGTAGATGTCTGCTAGTCCATGGTGTTAGTGTCAGTCTTGTTAGCGTGTCACCTGGATCAAATATGCTTTTACTATGTTTTTTCTAGACTTTCAAAATCAAATTCTTTTTGTTACTAGGTTTACATAGCAAAATTTGTTCATTGTTTGGTAAGTCTAAAGATGAAGTCATGCTTTGGAAATTCACTCATGTTGGTCACCTATCACACTTTATGGAGGTGTTACAATAAAAATGGGTCAATCATCACCATCATGCCATTTGGTCTTAGGTCATCCATTAGGTCGCTAGGGTTTCCAAGGTCCATCATTTTCATGAATAAAACCAGCAGTGAGTAAAATATGACAAAGAACTTTTGGGAGTTGATTTTGACTTTTCACGCACTCCTCATACTCTCATGTTCCAAAAGACCTAGAAAAAGAAGCTCCAACACTCAGGAAAGTAAAGGACATCTCAGGTTTGCAATGGTAAAGATAACTCTATTTTCATAAAGTGAAAATCAATTTCTAAAGGAGGGTGGGTCCCATTTCTTTTTGGAAAAGTGAAGAAAATTTCCTTATATAAACTCAAAAGCCTCAAAACTTCTTCATTCACATCCTATTCACTCTTTATTATCAAGTTATCCTGTCCAAGAAAGAAAAAAAGTCGTTTTCTTAGGTGAAATTGGAAAAAAAATAGGTATTGCACTTAGGAGGTCGACATTGTGCTCAAAATAACTGCGTTGTGCTTTGGTGCTGCACTTAGGAACATTGCGCTGTGTGCAGGACAGAGTGCCTCAAAATCCTTAAAACTCTCTCAAACTTCATTTTTTCACTTGCAAGCTTGATTTTATTAACTTTTAAGCTAAGGAACAAGTAAGTACTCCATCATCATCCCTCTTTTGCTTTTTCAATTTCATCTCATGTCAATGATTCTTCAAGTTAGGGTTTGTAGTGCAATTTGCATGGGAAATGATAGGGTGAAAATGGAAATCATTATTTTTTATTTCTAAAACATGTAAAATGATATCCTACACCTACATACATGTTTAATGAGCCATTTTACCCACCTCAAAACAAAGTTTTAACTCTCAAAAAGAAAAACCCTAGCTCACTCCTAGTGGTTTTTGGGCAAGTTTCATTTTAGACCTTGTTGTTTCTGCCTACAATCAAATCATTCTCCCACTATCTCTCAACTCATTTTCATCAGCTTCCAAAGTCCTTTCACCTTTTTCAAGACCCCTGCATCACTTTGTCAAAAAATCACCTTCATATCACTTCATTTCCATTCACACCTCACATTTTATTTTTCGCTATCTACTGCTAGGGCTTTATGTCATCATGGAGGTAGAATCTTTGCCAGAAAGAAAAAGAAAATATAAAGGAGGGAAGATCCTCATATATGAACCATAAGACTACAATACAATCAACTCCTATCCTTTCAACAAATAATGCTTTGAGGATGTCCATTGCCTGGAATTTTGCAAAAGGATGAGCGAGGTGGGATTTCATGAGCAACTAACAGATTGGGTGGCAACTCAGCTGAAAGGAGAACCTGTTGTCATTGTTGGTGTTGAGTTCAATTTTTTAGTCACCTCCATCTCCATTGCAACTAGGTTACCGGAAAATGGCGAATATTGGTTTAAAGGAATAAGCTTGGATCTTGAATACTACAAGCCTTTCTTGAAGACACCATATAGAGAAACACATACTCACCTCATGCCTTTCAGATATTTATTGGAGAAATACACCCCTTTCATGAAAACTTTCATGAGATTCTTCACTTGTGAAGGTATATTCTCTAGGTTGTATGCCTATCATATTCGCCTCCTAATGCATTTCACCTCTCAACAGCCACTCAACATGTGTAATTATCTATTTAGGAGCATTTCCAAAATGTCTAAGAAATACAATTAAAGGGAAAAGAGCACTCCCCAATATGTTTCCATCATAGTCTCATAAAAACCATTGTCCTTCACTAGTTGGTAGAGAAAGGTATGGCTTGGGAAGCCTTTTTAGAAGAAGCCTTGAAATGGAATGAGAAAAATGCAGCATCTCAGTCTCCTAGTGCACCAAAAAACAAACAAAGGTGGCGTCATCTAGCAAAACAGTGGATAAAACTCAGCTACCCAAACCTGAGGTGACTAAAGTGAATAAGAAAGGGTAGAGGCTTGTGTTCTCTTCTCATAGAGAGAAAGAGGGCAAGCCTTCTTCATCAACAAATAAGGAATCGACATCAAAAGCGAAAGACACAGTTGAGCATGAGTTTGAACTAATTGATATAGAGACTGAGGGTCAGACCTCAAACATGCGACAGAAAATTAGGGCTAAGGACTACCAAATCAAGGAGCTAGCAATCAATTTGGAAAGGTAAAAATATGTTATATCATTCCTTGAACAGGAAAACTGTTAACTCAAAGCAAAGGAGTTGATCCTAGAAAATGAAAAAGCCAAGTTATTGCAGCAAGTTGGCAAAGGTAAGGAGATCATGGAATCAAGCGAGCCTGAAGCATCAAAGGGGAGAGGAAAAAGGAAAATACCAAGAACAAGAGGCCTCAAGAAAGCTTTGCAAGAGGAGCAAGAAAAAATTATGTTGAATGAAGAGCTTGACCTAGAAGATAGGATTGCCCTAGAGGTTCATCAAGATAAGGAATATTGGCTCAACAAGGTGAATGAACACTTGGAGAAGCTCATTGAGTAGGCAAACAGGGATAATCAGTTGCTCAGACACATGGTGCATCACTATCAAGTTCAAAACATGATCGCCAATGTCAAAGTAAAACAACTTGAAAATAAGCTCAAGGAGGCCAAAAAAGACCCAAAGGATGAGGGGAACTTAAAGATGCTTGCTGAAGAACCAACGAAGCTATAAAAAACATTTTTTTACACGTTCCCTCCAATTTTGAGCAAATTCTGATCATTTTGAGTTTTTTGAGAAATTTTGGTCCAAGTTTAGAAATTCAGTTGCTCCAAAAGGCGCAGCGATTTTTCCTCAGGCCTCCATTCGAGGAAAGATCAAAATTTTTGGAAAGCTCTTGCCATCCTCTAAAATCCAATTTGCTAAGATTTTGCAGAGGTCGCTCAGTTTTTGAGAAAAAGGCAAAAAAGTGGCAAACAACTAGCATTCTAGACCCTTTTTTGACAAGCATTGCACTTCTAGAGCGACCTTGGGAGAATGAATTGTTGAAGACCTTCCAATGCTCCAAATCCAGAAATTCAAACTGTTCTAGAAACTAGAGTTGAAGGGCTAGTTGACCATTCTCTCAGGTTTATATTTTAACCCCTTGAAGGCACCTAAACATCATATCAAAGTTGGTGCTATGCTTCTGCACTTTTCTGTGTTTCAAATTGTAAATTACACTGTAAATTTCTAGTTTCTAGTTTGACTTAGTCAAAGTCAAGATTCTCTATGTAATGGAACTAGGTTCAAGGCTAGCTAATGTAGGCATGAATAAATGTACATAATAGGTTGTTTTGATGTTTATTAGACCTCATAAAAGAAGCAAACTCCTAAACAAACTCTCCATGAAGTGTTTGAGTTTCACCTTCTCACTCTCACATGTTGGTAGAGAGAATCTTGGAGTCAGTTCCTCCACCAAGGAATTCAACTCCTGAAGGTGGGAAAGTGGTATAGGAGAGTCTATATGTATCATTTATCCTTAGGAAAAGAGGGTTTAACTTTTGTGAAGGAAACTTGCATGTAGTCATCTTTTCAGCTAATACAGAGATAGGTTGCAGCTATTTTCAAGGAACTCTATCCCAGTGAGTTCATGGTTCTTGTACCTCATTATTTTTTTTTTCTAATGGTATAATCATCTTTATCTACATTATATCTCTTCTTTCTATGAATGCCTTACAATAAAATACACATAATTCTTGCTTTTCAAGCTTTATTATATGGTTTTCATAGTTATGTGTATGTCTTCCTAAGCTAATGAAATTATGTTTATTTATGTTCATTGGTTTCTTCCACACTGTATCCTCTATACTACAATGAAAATACTCAAAATACACCATGCCTTCTGATACCTAGATCCATCTCATATTTTCTCCTACACTCCTACAACCTAGACCTATTTGTGGCTCTAAACCCGAAGTTTAGTAAATCCTAAAAACCAAATTTTCACAAACAAATACGCATACCTAGCCTAAATTAATTTCCTTTAAAGTCATATCACTAACAAGAGACTTAGAGATATCCCTCTCATTCTCAGTGGGACTAAATACTAAGCTAAAGTGTTTTGAGGTTACCCTTCTCGATTTCCTTTTCATCCTAGGAGATTGTAAGGACTAACATTTTTGGCATTGCTACTGGGGAATGATTGTTAAATCATTCCTGGGAAATATCTAAAGAGTTTTCAAAGAGTTGGTTCTGTACTTCTCAATTCCAGTATTCAAAAACAGGTTGCATTCACAAATCTCATCAGTTTAGGGTGTATACATTCTAGCTTCCAAAAGGCATACCAGGTCAAACCCTGACCCAAATCCACCCTTTATTGTTGAAGATCCAGAAAGAATGCTCATAAAACTTAGATTACCCATCACTAAAAGTGCAGTTCGTAAAATTAAAATAATAACATCTCTGCCTAAAAATATGTTTGCCTTTGAGCAAATTCCTTTTGAAGAGAAGATAGAATTATCTCTTACAAGGTCCAAGTCTGACTGATGTATCTCTAAGATAAAATTAGAGCCTTTAAAGGTTTAAACTCACTCTATCTCCTTAGAATATTTGTCTTCTAAAACTAATCATGAACTATGATTGAATTTTGATAAGCTTCAAAGCCTTACTAACCAACTCTAGATCACTACTTAAAAAGCTTTTGTTCAATATCAACTTGAATACCTGGCCACAACTTTGTCTTCTATTTCACCTCCAAGCACATCTGCTACATCTTCCAAAGTTTCAGTTTCATCATCTTTCATACCTCCCCCATTTGTTCCATCTTTGCCTCCACAACCAATTTTAGTAGTTCCATCATCCTCATCAACATCATCACCCTTCCTTACACAATTCATTGTATCATCTTCACTATCTCCAGTAGTCATGGCGAGATTTACACCTCTTTTACTGCCTGCTCAACTTGCTGCTTTGCCTCAAAATTATGGTCAAAGACTCCCTTTGTTTGATGGAAGTGCATAAATTACAGCTCAAAACCATGTTGATAGGTTAATAGATTTCATTGATTTAGAAGAAATTGATGAGGCGAATGTCAATATGAGGATTATATCTCAGAGTTTCTCAGGAGATGTTAAGAAATGGTTTCAAAGTATGGCTGCTAATTCTATTAACAATTCTCAAAGATTGATTGAATTATTTTTCGCTCGTTGGCAAGAGAAGAAAAATCCATTATAGATATTGGCTTAGTATAATTCAATGAAAATGAACTCAAATGAAATAGTTCAAGAATTTACAGCAATATTCAATACAGTGTACAATTCCATACCTGATGATATGAAGCCTCCTCCTAGTTTGGCTCTTCTTAATTATCCTAATGCTTTCGATCTGGACATGGCCTACCAACTCAGAGAAAGAGACCCCACTACTCTTGAAGAGATGTAGTGGTATTTAGTTAGTGTCGAAGCCAATTTGCTCATTAAGAAGTCAAAATAAAATCTAGAGAGGGTGGAGAAGAAAGTTGTCTTCAAAGAAGATCCTACATTGTCTTCTGATGCAAAGCTTGACAATCTAATAAAAACTATGTAGAGGATGATGGATAGAATATCTATAACTGGTCGAAAATCTGAACCTTAAGTAAGGAATCCTAACTTTCACGTAAAGCAACAACAGCAGTTCAGAAATCGACAGAAAGAGAAATCAAACCAAGATCCTCAAGGTCAAGTAAGAGCTCCATTCCAACAAAATTACACTAAAGGTCAGGAAGAAGATAAATAAGAAACTGTAGAAGGAAATCACTTCTTTCAAGAAGATGAACTACCTACTTTCCTAATAGAGGAAGATTAGTTTGCTGAACACTCTCTCATACCAAGTGACCAGTAATTTGTGTTCGCAAGAGAAAATATGTGGGTTGTTCAGAGTGAATAGTACCAAAGAGGATATCAAAATTCCCTCAGTCATCTCCAAAAGTAGCACAATTTGAGGAATAGAAATGTTCCTGTCACTCTAACTCAGAAAAGACAAAATCTACAAAAGGACTCACCAAGCAAAGAAACAACTCCTGCAGGCCAGAAGAAAGACAAGGACATTGTCATACTGAATCAGGATAGAACAAATGAAGCCTCCATGAGCAATGTGAGGAAAGATAAAGGATTGCAAAATGAAATTCATAGGAAGGAACCTCAAGCTAAAGGCCAAACATAAAGGAAGGAAATCTCTTCAAAATAGGTAGAAAATCAATCTAATCCTTTTAGTTTGGAGAATGACATTTCTAAATTGAAAATCGCCATTCCCCTCACTGAATTGGTAAGGAATGACAAATATAAATTTTAGATTGCAAATATGCTTAAGGTTGACCAGATGTCTGATATAGTTAACGTGGCTGATGATGAGCCAACAATCCTTGTTGGTCTAACCTTAGAAGGAGCTCCTAAAGATAGTGAAATCCCTCCTTTTTATCTGAGTCTTAAACTTCATGATTTTATCCTTCATAATGCTATGCTAGATTCAAGCGCCTCCCATAATCTGATGCCTAAAGCCATCATGGATAAACTAGGACTGAGCATCACTCGACCTTACCATGATATTTATTCCTTTGATTCTGGAAGAGTGAAATGCCTTGGCTTTATTAAAGACTTGGTAGTGTCCTTGTACCAAATCTCGGCTAAAAATGTACTCATGGATGTCGTAGTTGCCAATATTCCTCCTAGGTCTGGCATGTTGATTTCAAGGTCTTGGCAAGCAAAATGAAAGGGCACTCTGCAGCTTGACTTTTCATACGCCAGTATCCCTATTTTTGGACAGCTCCAGAAACTTTATATTGAAAATAAGATGAAATTTATGATCAGCAGTAAGGAAAAGCCATTCAATCATCCTATACATGTTGTTCATACTGATCTTGATTTTTCATTATGTTTAGTGATATAAATTTTGTTGGTGATGAAAGTTAGCTAGAGGAAATTTCAGAATTTCCCAAGGTAATGAGCAGCATACATGAAGCTATTACAACAGAAGGTAGGGAGCTTGGTGAAGAATGTATGAGCCTGCAAATTCTATTGAGGAAATTCAAAGAAGAGTGTAGAAAATAGAAAATTTTGAGATAGTTGTTCAAAATCCTAAAAATAAAAAAGTTCAGTCTTCAGAAATCCTTTTTCCGGATGAAGAAATTGGTCTTTGGACCATGGAGTTCGATGGTGCATCAGGAAGAGAAGGAGTAGGAATTGGTGTCTATATACATGGTCCATTACATTAGTCAAATAAAATCCCTCGAAATGTGAGAAGGAGCTCATACAAGTTGGCTTTTGAATGTTCAAACAATGAGGTGGAGTATGAGGCATTGATTGTTGGCCTCAAAATTCTGAGAAAGTTGAGAGCAAAAAATATTTTTGTTTATGGCGACTCCAAATTAGTGATCAAGCAAGTAAAAGAGGAATACCAGGCCAAGCACCCAAGAATGAGAGCTTATCACAATGCTATAATTGATTCTAAAGACTTTTTCACAATATACTTTATCTCTTATTCCTAGAACTCAGAATGTCATAGCTAACTCACTCGCCACCACAGCAAGTATGGTAAAGATCCCTATTCATCCTAATCATAAGTACTCCATCCATGTCAAACATCACCTAGCTGTCCCAAATAACATGAGATCTTGGCAAGTGTTTGGTGATGATAAGAAAATAGATACTTTTCTACAATTCGAAGGAGAATTTTAGAATTCTCATATTGATGATCCAAACATTCACTAATTGACATTGAAGTATTACAGCTCAAGGACAACAACATTCCAAGAGGCTTGGTGCCTTTGGAAGAGTTATTTGATAGAGATGATGTTGCCAAGGAGCCCACCATGGCTCATACATAAAAGGGAGTTGAAGATGTAAACATTGGCACAACTGAAAATCCTAAAATGGTCAAGTTATCAATGTCCTTATCTCCTTAAACAAGGGGCAATTATATGTATTAAATGAAGGAATTTGCTAATGCATTTGCTTGGGACTATTCAGATCTGAAAGTTTATGATAAAAGTAGCATTTAAAACGCAATTCCTATTAAGCTCGATCAGAAGCCATTTCACCATAAATTGAGGAGAATCAATCCCAAGCTACTACCATCAATTGAAAAAGAGGTAAATAGACTTTATAAGCCTGGAATCATAGTCCCCATTTAGTTTTCTGAATGGATGTCTAATCTAGTACCTGTAAGAAAGAATACCGGGGAAATTCGTCTATGTATTGATTTCATAAATCTCAATAAGGTGTCCTTGAAAGACAACTATCCCCTGCCTAAGATGGATCACATATACAGAGGGTGGTTGGATCCTCTAGGATGTCACTGTTAGATGGATACTCTGGATATGATCAAATTTTGGTACACAAGGACGATCAACTCAAGACAACCTTCACAAGGCCATGGGGTACGTTCATGTATCCCAAGATGCCTTTTGGGTTGAAGAATGCAGAAGCTAATTTTCAACAGGCTATGGAAATAGCTTTTGCAAATGAAAAAGATATATTTCTGGTTATCTATCTAGATGATCTTACAATATTTTCAAAATCTTATGAAGATCACTTGAATCACTTAAGGATTTTTTTTCAAAAATGTAGAAAATTTGGCATCTCACTTAACCCAAAGAAGAGCTTGATCGCCATGGAAGAAAGTAAGCTACGAGGACACATCATCTCTAAATATGGCATCCACATTGATCCTGTAAGAGTGGAGGCCATTCAGCAACTAGACTTCCCCAGGAACAAGAAATATATTTAGTCTTTCAATGGGAAAATTAATTTTTTGAGAAGATTTATTCCTAATCTAGCTGAGCACTTGAAAGAAATGATGAACATGTTAAAGAAATATAGTGAGGTAAAGTGGCCTTTGGAGGCTAAGATATCATTTCATGTTGTAAATTTTGCATTATCTACTACTCCTATTTTGATTATCCCATATTATACTTCATATTTCATCATCTTTTCTTTTTCTTCTGAGCATACGTTAGCAGCAGTCCTAATGTAGAAGAAAGATCAGAAAAATGAGTAGCCTATAGAATTTTTCAGTCGCACTATAAGAGATTCAGTACTGATATACAATATCATTAAGAAGAAGGCAATGGTATTGGTAAAAGCCCTCAAGGATTTCCGAGTTTATATTCTACATTCTCATACCATTTCTTATGTTCCTACTGCAGTAGTAAAAAAATTCTTGTGTAGACAGATCTTGAAGGTAGAAGAGGAAAGTGGATTCCAACCATGTTGGAGTATGACTTGGAGATAAAGCCTATAAAGCTCATCAAAGGACAAGGGTTATCCAAACTCATGGCCGAATCAAATCTACGTGCACTAGATGTTCGCATTATGATACAGGTGTTGTCCTTGATGGCAACTCTCTTAGATGATAGTTCACAGTGAAGCATGCTAACAACAAAGGATTACAAATCGGACTCCAAAGAATGAAGAAAGAGAGGTATATGCTGGTTCACTTTGTCCAAGAAGCGTATACACACGAGTTAACAGAATAAAAGGAGCGTATATCGTATACACGCACTTTCACAGGAGGAAATGCACATACATGTTAAAAAATCAAGTATTTGATCCAAGGTATTTTGATCCAAGGTATTGGTCCAAGGTATTTGGTCTGAGGTATTTGGTCCTAGGCATTTAGCCCAAGGTATTGGTCCTGTTAGCTCTGCTATGCAAAGCTGATTTTCCAAGGTCAGAGGAGAATCTGGTCTGTGCTATGGTGTCTTCAAAGGGACCCCTCATGGGTCATTTTCCCTTTTCATTCCATCCCACTTTCCGTCCATCACCTCTGTTTTCCTATTTTTCTTCTAAAAAACTAACAGATTGACCCCTTTTGGCCTTAGCCCCGAGTGCAAAACCCAAATCCTCCATAAAACCGTCCCATATGTATTTGCACTCTCATAACTCATTGCACTTCATACCTACCATTGATCACCCAGCCGATCCAATGGTCCCGGACGCACCCGATAAAGGCGACCTTCTCCACAAATCCCCACCGTTAGATCATCTCTGCCGAGATCTGACGGACTTCGCACTTATTTCACAAGCAAATTGATTGAACGTTAGCGCACAATGAGAGAAGATTTTCTCTCTCATCTGCCGCTACGTGTTAGTCACTGAGTGGAATTGCGCGGTCCTGTCCTTTTACCGCTTAACGACCAAAGGCGATGCAATCAATACCATTTACTGCTGACCAATCTGCCCCACCCATTAATGCCCGCGCAGCTCCACCACATGATGACTGTCTGATCTGTCCGCCGAAGATCTAATGGCCCCAATTCACCCTGCCCCCACCTCGACCGATATCCTCTGTCGAGCCATCTCTTTCGTCTGTCTCTTCGATCCGACGACCATTCTTTCCATTCATCCAACTCATCCACTGGCCATGTAGTCCATGTCCTCTGACCACTTGGCTTGTCTGAGAAGAAAGATGACCAGCTTACCAGTACCAGTCACTGACAGACCCCAACAACCATGTTTAACAGACAGTATGGCAAAGGGAGAAAATGACAGAGCACGACACTGTAACTGCATTTATCAATTATGGAACTCCACTGGTACGAGCACTCCAACTACCTAAGAGGACAGCACAACACCAGAAAGGATTGGATTCATCCACATAAGAAAGCAAACACAATCACAGACTCCATCAGGCAGTTAAATGGAGTTGGTGGTCAATTATGACCCCTCCATACCTAATCGGCCCAAGTGCCCTGTAATGTAAATCTAGAAATACCCAGAAGCAAGTTGTAATCAGGGTTGGTGGTTGGCATTTTGATGTAAGGTTCAACTTCTAGAGACTGTAGATATTTTGTTTCTTGCAGCATCTCATCTTCATTTTCAACTAATAAAAGCTTCTTTTGTTGTTAACTTCTCACTTTCCATTTTCCTCTGTTCCAAGCTTATGCCTGATATGTTGTGTTCTTGATCTTTTGAGGTTTAGCACTAGATAACTATCATCTTATCTGCATTAGATTGTTGAATGCATCATTGAATAGGTCACTCAGGTTTCTTTCTATCTGATGTAAGAGATTTGTCATCCTATTTGTGCATTAGTAGAATAAATTTACAGGTTTCTTTACTAATTGCATCCGTCCATCACATGGTCTTGTGCATCTACTGGTGTGGTTAGTATTCTCCATATTCACCAAATATCTAAACTGTGAGCATTTGGTGGTTTAAAGCCTTGTTGTCTGGGGGTGTTCACACATGTCTGGAGTGAAACAAAATAGAAGTGGTTATTTGGCTTGAACAAACATTAGTCCTTCCATTAAACCTACAACAATAAGTTGAATTTATATGTTACCAAGCATCTCCAAGCTACAACCTAGGAGAGTTTCTTGGAATCCTAACATAATTGGTGCCATTGTCAGGGAGAGGAGATTGAAGCTTAGCTTCCCTGGGATAATGGCACAGATCCAGCTTTGATGATAGACAAAGTCTAGACACATTTTTGGTTGTAATCATCTACCTGGCGACTCTACTGGAGGAAGAACCTTTTGGTGATTCCACATCACAGTTCTGGATCAGTTTGTGAGACCTACCTGGAGAAATCCTCAAAAATCACCAGTTGACCTAGTGCCTAACCCTGAGAAGATTGTTAAGCAAAGAAAAACATCACAGAAAGGAGCATCATGATCAGGTAAGCCTAAACAATTTTATGTATCTCTACAAGAAAGGCTTGTAGTTGAGCATGCACATGTTGAAAATATAGAGCCTAGCACTATCAGTGAAGAAATATTCCCAAAGATTCATAAAGCTCCTTGTTCAATAAGTTCCCCTTTAGATCTCAGTCCAAAGAAAATCCCCCCTATAGTCCATCATATTCCTTTATCCTTGTCTGTGATTTCTCAGCTCCCTAGCTTCCAAACTGCCAGCACCCTTCCATCTACCCTAGTCATGGATGGCCCACAAGCACCTACCAAAATGGAAAGAATCATAGCTGCTAGATATGCACCCTTGGTTCTGCCTGTTCCTTTGAATGCCATGCCTGCAAGAGAGTATCAAAAATATATGCCTAAGTTCACTGGTACAGAGGGAGTAACAGCTGAAGAACAACTTGAATCTTTCTATAGTTATGCTCATAACCTAGATATCAATGAGGATGATGTGTGGATGAGAGTATTTGTCCAAAGCCTTGATGGAGAGGCTAGAAAGTGGTTCAGAGAGTTGACCCCTAGGTCTATAGCAGACATTGAAGCATTAGATGATGTGTTTTTAAAGCATTGGGGGGACAAGAAAGATCTGCTATATTACCATATTGAGTTTGGCAACCTCAAGAGAGAAAATGGGGATCATTGTCTGTTTTTAATAAAAGCTTCAATCATATGTATAGCAAGATACTAGCTGAAGTAAAGCGTACCCCCACCTCTGCCAAACTTACCTATGCTAATGCTTTTGTTTTTGATTTTTGCCTGCTATTAAGAGAAAGAAGATGTGCCACTCTAGCTGAAATGCAAGATATAGCCCTGGAAGTGGAATCTAATATCATGGCTACAGAGAAACTCAAAGGCCATGCTGACAAAAGAAGGCAAAGAGGTGAGGCTTCTTCTTCCTCTGCTTCATCTTCCGAACCTAAAATAGACAGAATGACTAAAATGATAGAGTCATTGGCTGTTGAAATATCCAAACTGAAGGTTGAGTAGAGTTCTAGGAAAGCAAGGCTTCCTAATACATTTGCTCCTAGAAATCCCAATCCATTCAAAAGAGCAAATGAACAATTGCAGATCATTCAGAGGGGTAAAGAGGCCAATGAAGAACAAAATGTTAAGACTCCTTTCCATAACATAGTCATGGAGAAGGAGTAGCTTAATGAAGAGGATGAGATTCACTGTATGGAAGACAAGGGTAGTGCTGCCTTTTTTACATTGGTTGCCTACGAGGAATCATTAATTCAGGATCAGACCAGTCAAGAGTGGGACAGAGAAGCTATTCTACAGACTGAAGAACAACAAAGATATAACTTTAGGTTAAGAACAAGTAATGTCAAAGAGAACCCTGCCCAAAGAGTTGTTGTCTCCACAGAGCAACAAATCAGCAAGCAGAAGAGGCTAGTAGCTGATCCAATCACCCTCAAAGCACCAGCTCAAGAGGTAAGAAGCCCTGACAAGTCCCTTTACCCTTTCAATTTTGAATCATAATTCCAGAATTTGAAAATATTTATACCTTTGATAGAACTTGTAAAGAGTGATGCCTTTAGAAAGCCTATCCTTGAGGCCCTTGAGCTTAAAGCCACACAAGCATCCATTGACTATGTGAATCTTCAAGACAATAAACCTGCAATTGTGCTCATCACCCAACAACTGAACCTGCTGATAATAATTCTCCATCATTTTATGTCTCATTGACCATTCATGACAAAATCCTTCACAACTGCCTGCTGGACACAAGAGCCGGCCATAATCTGATGCCCAAAGTTGTCATGGAAGAATTAGGCCTTGATAGTACCCAACCTTATCATGACCTATTCTCCTTTGATTCAAGGAAGGTGAAATGCCTGGGGTTAATCAAAGACTTGGCTATCACCCTAACTCAACTGCCCATGAAGAGCATGATGATGGATATTGTGGTAGTAGATGTTCCCCTAAGTTTGACATGTTGTTGTCCAGAGGGTGGATGAAAAGACTGGGTGGGATATTGCAAAATGATTTATCTTATGCCACTTTCCCGGTGTTTGGAGGAGAAAGCAGAAGACTATACAGGGGAGCCCAGCTGGCCTATATCATCAGCAATAAGAAGAACCCCACTAATCATCCCATTTATGAAGTGGACACTGACTTTGGGGCATGTATTCTCCAAATTGAAGAATCTCAAAGGGCCTCAATGCAGATCAAGAAACTAGTAGGTCAGACCATGGAAGAGGAAGGGACACAAACTTGAGATATGTTCTTTGATGGAGCCTGCTCAAAAGAAACTGCAGGAGCAGGAGTGGTGCTGGTGTCTCCAAAAAAAGAAAGCACACATCTATCTTTCAAGCTGACCTTTTAGGTCACCAACAATATAGCAGAGTATGAGGCCCTGATATTGGGCCTAAACGCTGCTAAAGAAAGAGGAATCAGAAACGTAAAGGTGTTTGGAGATGTTGATCTCATCATTCAGCAAGTAAACAAAATGTTCAAAGCAAGGCACCCAAGGTTGAAAGCATACAAAGATGAGGTATGGAGACTCAAAGATTCTTTTGATAGTTTTTGTATCTCATATATCCCTAGAATAAAAAATCATCTTGCTGATTCCCTTGTTGTGTCTGCTAGCATGTTCATCCCTCCCATGCCCCCTAAGTTGGTTTATGAAGTCCAAATAAAATATAGACCATCCTTGCCTGATAATGTCCAGCACTGGAAAGTCTTTGAGGATGATGATGAAGTAAATAAGTTTCTGCAAGTCATTGATGAATTCTCCAAAATTCAAATTGATTAAGAGAATGAAACCTTGGGGAAAAGTTCCCAACCCCAGCTAAAGAACAGAATTGGCCGAGATAGCATTGTCTAGTTACCTAGCAATCATATACCCAGAGGATTAGTGCCTCTAGAGAAGTTGTTTGAACAAAATGATGTGCCTTATAAGGCTGCCTAAAAAGAAGATCAATCTATAGTCCATAAGCATAACATAGGGAGTCCAAATCATCCAAAATATATAAACCTGTCCACCCATTTATATGCTACCCAAAGTTCTGAGTAGTGAACCTTAATGAAGCAATTTGCTAATGTCTTCCCCTGGGAATACAGTGACATCAAAACTTATGATAAAAAGATCATCCAGCATAAGATCCCCTTGGAGAAAGACACCATTCCTTTCAAGCAGAAACTAAGGCCCATAAATCCTTTGCTCCTCCCCCTGATTGAAAAATAAATCAAGAAATTGTTGGCTGCCAAAATTATAGTTCCTCTGAGATATTCAAAGTGGGTAGCCAAATTGGTAGTAGTGAGTAAGAAAAGTGGAGAAATTAGGCTGTGCATTGATTTCAGGAATCTGAACAAATGCTTTAAGAAATATAATTATCCTCTACCCAAGATGGAGCATTTGTTGCAGAAAGTCTCAGGAGCCAAGGTGATGTCTTTCCTGGATGGATTTTTAGGGTATAACCAAGTTGTTGTACATCCAGATGACCAAGAAAAGACTGCATTCACCACTCCTTGGGGCACTTTTATGTACTCCAAGATGCCTTTTGGGCTGATGAATGTTGGAGCCACCTTTCATAGAGCCATGGATATAGTGTTTGTAGGAGAGAAGGATAAGTTTGTCCTCGTCTACCTAGATGATATAACAATATACTCCAACAACCATCAAGATCATTTGCAACATTTGAAGAAAGTGTTCCTAAAGTGCAGGAGGTTTGGGATATCAGTGAATCCTAAAAAGTCACAATTTTTTTTAGAAGAGGACAAGCTTTTAGGACACATCGTTTCTGTTGCAGGTGTCAAAATTGACCCAAAAAGAGTGAAAGCAATACAAACCTTGTCTGTCCCAAGATCAAAAAAGGACATCCAATCCTTTCTGGGCAAAATAAATTTTGTAAGGAGGTTTATTCCTAATTTTTCAGAACTAGTAAAACACATCACCTCCGTGCTGAAAAAGGGATCAAAGATCAAATGGACTGATGCAACAAGAAGATCTTTTGAAGCCATCAAAAGAGCTATTATGGAAGCTCCCACTTTGATCAGCCCAGACTACAGCAAGGAGTTCCATATCTTCTCCTTTCCCTTAGGTGACACCCTTGCACTAGTTTTATTGCAGAAAGATAATGAGGGTTCAGAACATCCAGTGGCATTCTCCAGCAAAACCTTAAGAGATGTTGATTTGAGGTATGATATCATCGAAAAGCAGGCTTATGATCTTATCAAATCCTTGAAAGCTTTCAGAATATACATTCTGCACTCCAAGGTAATTGCATATGTGCCCTCTGCTTCAGTAAAATATGTCCTAACACAACCTGATGTTGATGGAAGAAGGGCTAAATGGATCGCAAATCTTATTGAATTCAATGTAGAACTGAAGCCCACCAAACTTGTCAGAAGTCAAGGCCTTGCCAAACTAATGGCTGAAGAAAATTGCAGAATGTTGAACATGAATTGGATAAGCACAAATACAGAGGATGGACAGATAGAAGAAATAGTTGAGCCAGGGCATGACCAGTCCTTGCCTAAAAATCTAGCTTCTTGTGAATGGTATTCTACAATAGCTCAACTCTTGTTGAAGCTAGAAGTCGCTCTAGGCCTTAGTTCAAGCCAAGCCAGGACTATTAAGCTCAGGGCAGCTAAGTATTGCATTCATGTAAACTTGTTGTATTGGAGAGACCCTTCTAGAATCCTTTTGAGATGTTTAGGCAAAGAACAATCCATGGAGGTCATGCATCAGTTTCATTCCAGCATATGTGGAGGACATCACTACTAGAAAACTACAACCCACAAGATCCTCAGAGCTGGGTATTATTGACCCACTTTGTTTTTTTATGCCTTTTCATTCGTTAAATCTTGTGACCAGTGCCAGAGGTTTGAAGGAAAAAAACAATTAAAATCCTTGCCCTTGAAGCCAATACATGCCAATGGGCCTTTTCAGTAATGGGGTTTAGATTTCATTGGAGAAATTAATCCACATTCCAGTAGCCAGCACAGATGGATCTTAGTAGCCACTGACTACTTCACTAAATGCATTGAGTCCATCCCTACTAGGAAATCTGATCACCATGTGGTCATGAAGTTCTTGATAGAAAACATTTTCACCAGGTTTGGTTGTCCACACAAATTAGTTACAGACAATGCAGTAGCCTTCAGGGCAAAAGAGTTGGTGGACATGTGCGACTCAATGGGCATTAAAATAGTACATTCCACCTCATATTACCCTCAAGGTAATGGTCTAGCAGAATCATCCAACAAGAGCCTGATAAGGATAATCAAGAAGCTGCTGGAGGAAAACAAGAGGAACTAGGATTCCAAATTGAAGTATGCATTGTGGGCTGACAAGGTCACCACCAAGAAATCCACAGGGAGTTCTCCATTCAAGTTGGTTTATGGCACTGAGGCTATATTCCCAATCCAGTTAATCCTCCTTGTGGAAAAATTCCTGCAGGAAGAACAAAATGAGCAAGATGAAATGGCAAGGAGGATTAGTGACTTGGCTGAAGTGCATCAAATCAGATATCAATTGATTGAAAAGTCTGCAGCGCATCAAAAGAGGATCAAGGAAGCCTTTGACAGAAGGGAAAAAATAGATAGTTTTCAAGTTGGAGACTTGGTTTTTAAGTGGGATGCACTAAAGGAGAAGAAAGGCAACCATGGAAAGTTCGATGCTCTATGGATTGGAACTTTTATTATCACTCAAATCCAGGGTAACAACACTTTCATGCTGCAAAGTATGGAAGGAGAGACAGTTTTTGATGGCCTAGTAAATGGGCGATTTTTGAAAATTTTTGTTGTTTAAGGCCTTCAGGTCTCAGCATTGTAAATATGTTCTTTTTACAAGTTTTAGTGTAGGCTTAATTAGACTCCATGCCCAATGGTATACTAAGCAATGTTTTTTATCTTGTTTTTATGCAAAAGGTAGTGATCTACGGTTCTTGAGACCTCACAGGGAGGGTCTCATACCCAAAAGGAGCCAATGTTAGCTTTGCTATGCAATGTTGATTTTCCAAGGTCAGAGGAGAATCCAGTTTATGCTATGGTGTCTTCAAAGGGACCCCTCATGGGTCATTTTCCCTTTCTTTCTATCCCACTTTCCCTCCATCACCTCTGTTTTCCTATTTTTCTTCTAAAAAACCGACAGATTGACCCCCTTTGGCCTTATCCCCGAGCACAAAACCCATATCCTCCATAAAACTGTCCCATATGTCTTCGCGCTCTCAGAACGCATCGCGCTTCATCCCTACCATTGATCACCCTTTCGATCCAACGGCCCCGGTCGCACCCGATAAAGGCTACCTGCTCCATAAATCCCCACTGTCAGATCATCTCCGCCGAGATCTAACAACCTTCGCACTTATCACACCAGCAAATTGATTGAATGTTCGTGCACGATGAGAGCGGTTTTTCACTCTCATCCGCCGCTACGTGTCAACCACTGAGTGAAATCACGAGGTCCTATCCTTTTACCACTTAACACCCAAATGTAGTGCGATCAATATCATTTACCACTACTCAACCCGCCCCACCCATTAATGCTCGTGCAGCTCCACCACCCGATGACTGTCTGATCTATCCGTCAAAGATTTGACAGCCCCAATTCACCTTGCTCCCACTTCGACCGATAGCCTTCGTCGAGCCATGTCCATCATCCGTCTCTTCCATCCGATGGCCATTCTTTCCATTCATCCAACTCGTCCACTCACCATGCTATCCACGTCCTTTCACCACTCTGCTTGTTCGAGAAAGAAGATGACTAGCTTACCAGTACCAGTCACCAACAGACCCCAACAACCATGTTTAACAGACAATATGGCCAAGGGAGAAAAGGACAGAGCACGACCCTGTAACTGCATTTATCAATGATGGAACTCCACTGGTACGAGCACTCCAGCTGCCTAAGAGGACAACACAGCACCTAAAAGGATCAGATTCATCCACTGAAGCAAGCAAACACAATCACAGACTCCATCAAGTAGTTAAATGCAGTTGGTGGTCAATTATGACCCCTCCATACCTAATCAGCCCAAGTGCCCTGTAATGTAAATCTATAAATACCCAGAAGCAAGATGTAATCAGGATTGGTGGTTGGCATTTTGATGTAAGGCTCAACTTCTGGAGAATATAGATATTTTGTTGCTTGCAGCATCTCGTCTTCATTTTCAGCTAATACAAGCTTCTTTTGTTGTTAACTACTCACTTTCCATTTTCCTATGTTCTAAGCTTGTGCATGATATGTTGTGTTCTTGATATTTTGAGGTTTAGCATTAGATAACTATCATATTATCTACGTTAGATTGTTGAATGAATCATTGAATAGGTCACTTAGGTTTCTTTCTATCTGATGCAAGAGAGTTGTCATCCTATCTGTGCATTAGTAGAATAGATTTACATGTTTCTTTACTAGTTGTAGCTAGCCATCACATGGTCTTGTGCATCTACTGGTGTGGTTAGTATTCTCCATATTCACCAAATATCTAAACTGTGAGCATTTGGTGGTCTAAAGCCTTGTAGTTTGGGGGTGTTCATGCATGTCTGGAGTGAAACAAAATAGAAGTGGTTATCTGGCTTGAGAAAACATCATTCCTTCCATTAAACCTACAACAATAAGTTGAATTTATATGTTACCAGGCATCTCCAAGCTACAACCTAGGAGAGTTTCTTGGAATCCTAACAGGTCCTAAGTGGTTTTGGTCCAAGGTATTGAGAAAGGCCTAAGAGTATATAAGGAGGAGAAGATCATTAGGCTAAGTGTGCAAGCAATAAGATTCTAAGGAATACTTCTATCTGAAGTATATTTTATGTTGCAGGGTTACATTTGGGACTATATCTGAAATATTCATGTGCACCTTGAGTTCAATATTGGATCAGGAATCATGAGACTTGAAATGATTTATTCTTGAATGATCTGATATTGGGTGAGACTAGATCTGATGTTTTGCACCTATCCTATTCGTTATCTATCATGATTTGGGTTTGTCTGAAGTCTGGAATTGCAGCAAAGTTCTAAGTCAATATTTGCAGATCTGTATACAGGTTCGTCTCAGCCAAAGAGCGTATATGCACAGGTTCGTCTCAACCAAAGAGCATATACATGCATGTTCAGTTCTTTCAAGTAGTGTATACAAAAGAAAAGCTTCTTTTCATATCTGATTGATCTATCTAATAAAACTCTGTTATTTTATTGTTGTCTGTGAATGAAGTCTTCTTAGATCTAAATATAAATCTAAATGAATAAGGAGTCTGGCATTTGATTGATTGATTGTATAAGTGAGAAGAAGTGATCTCTGTCCCTGCCTATGTAAAGCTCTGAAATATTCAGAATATTGATAGTTGGTACATACTTGATTCAAAAGTCTATGTTTGTAGTAGTTTTGAAGGTATACGTAGGTTCTATTAACAAAAATAGCATATACACGTAGTTTGGATGTAGTCAAATAGCATATACACTCTAATGCATGATTTTCCAGGTTACAGCTGGTTCTGAATGATGATGCAGGGTTTGGATTCAGCACAATGTTTTGGTGTCAATGATCTGATTGTTCATATTATCTGAATATTGGTTGATGCAGTTTAAGTTTAAAAGTTATGATGGGTCTAGTGTGAAAATTTGATGAAATGTGGCCTTTAGATTATGGTGTTGTGATCCAGGAGTATCCAGTCTGAAAATTCATCAAACGTGGTCCCTGGTGGAAGAGTGGAGTTTTTCTGTAGGTTGGGCCCTACGTATTAGTAAACATACTGGCTAGTACAAGAGCTAGGGGGTTGTATCTCCCTTCCAGTAGAAGCTGGAGAATGAGAGAAGGTTGCAACCTTTTGTAGGTAGAAGCCTGCGTACTGGTATGAGTCTGCACCAGTACAAGATTGTAAACATATTTTCTTATTATTAAAAGAAGACAAAGACGACAATTGTAGGTGGTTTTTACCCACATTGGGTTTCCACCTTACATCTTGGTGTTCATGTGTGTTGCTTATGTGAGATGCTTTATTCTTCTTTTACTGCACTGTCTAATAAATATCTAATATACTGCTTTAAGATCAACATATGATAAATTTTCTAAATCACAAGTTCTCTAGATATACGTTGGTTTCCTTAGTCACAATCGCGAGTACATGCTAGTTCACTTCACTGAACTTGCGTATATATATCTGTTTAGGAAATAAAACTATTGATATGATAATACTGATTCACCCCCCTCTCAGTATTATTTTTAACAATTGGCATTGGAGTCGGTCCTTCAGAAGAATCTTTATTTTTTGAAGGGAGATCCATCAACATGAATAATTAAGAAAGCATGGGACCTATTAGACCGCCAATATTCGATGGGAGAAACTTTGTTTATTGGAAATAAGAACCACAGCCTATCTACAATCGGTTGGAACAAATGTCTAGGAAATTGTGGAAGGAGGATATACAGATGCGGCAGGTAAAACGCAATATGAAACCAATGCCAAAGTTGCCAATACTTTATTGAGAAGTCTGCCACAATCAGAGTTTGTCAAAGTCATGCAGCTCAAATCAACTAAAGAAATATGGGACAAAATATTTTTTAGCTACGAAGGAAACACTCAGATACAACGTGCTAAGCTTCAAACCCTCATAATTCAGTATGAAACTCTTAAGATGCACAGTTATGAAAGTATAGCTAGTTACTTCTTGCGTATAGATGGGGTTGTTAATTGTATGAAGAATCTAGGTGAAGAAATAAAGGAAGTTACCTTAGTTGAGAAATTTTTGAGATTCTTATTTGCTAAATTTGAATCAAAAGTGTTTTCCATAGAAGAAAAACAAGATCTACAGAATATCACTATGACATAGCTTCACGGAATTTGAACTGCCTTTGAGATGAGAAAACGAGGACCATCAGATATGAGAGAAGTCGCATTTAAAGCCTCAGCAAAATGAAAGGAAGAACACAATGAATCTGGACATATTTCAGAAGAAGAAGATGAGGTAAACTTTGTTAGGAAGCTTCAATGGGGTCTTGGAAGGTTTAGAGGTAAGATAAACTTCAAATGCTTTGCTTATGGCAAAGTCAGTCATTATGCTGCTAGATGTCCTCATAAAGATAAATATGAAAAAGGAAAAGAATATGGAAAAGGGAATAGCAAACAAGTTGTGAATAAAAGGAGTTACATGAAGATAATGATGGTTTATCTAATAGTGATGAAGATGAAACTAGACAAGATTACAGACTTCTCATGGCTTATGATAGCAATGGTTTTTGGGATAGTTTAGAAGAGGATAGTGATGGTTTATCTAATAGTGATGATTATAGACTTCTCATGGCTTATGATGATGATAATTTTTGGGATGCTTTAGAAGAGGAATACCTTCATGAAGAAATCTCTAAACTCAAAGTCTGTTTAGAAGAAAAGAATATGATTATAGATACCTTGACATACCAACTTGCTAGAAAGGAAAAACACAATGAAAAACTAGAATGTGAAATTGTGGGTCTAAGAAAGGATCTTGAGAAAACGAAATCTCTCAATCTTAGATTTTCTAAAGGATCAAAAAATTTAAATGAAATTATCAAAGTTCAGCATTCTCCTCTGATAAAGACAGGTCTTGGATAAACTGAAGAAGAATCTCAATCACAGAAGCCGTCAACCTCCACCAAAAGCTATCTTCATGCAGCAAAGACCAGTGAATAGTATGATAATCATCAACAAAGGCATAAAGCTAATCACCAGGTAAATCATACTCAATTTACTTCAAGAATGAATAGAAGCCACAACCAACCTCAGCCAAATCATACTCAATTTTCTCCAAACATGAATATCAATAGAAACTACAATCACCAGGTTAATAGATTCAATAGTCATAGGAACTTCTTTAATGGGCAATGTTTTTCATGTCATAATTTTTGGCAAAATGCTGCTCAATCCATTTCTTACAAAACCTTCATGACTAGAGAAGCACGAAATCAAAGGAATGTAACAGGAATCAAGAGAAGTTCCTATAATAACTTTTCTCATCTTGAAAATGAAATAGAATGCTCAATATGTAACAACTTTGGTCATGAAGAATCTGAATGCAGGAGCAAATTTCGACAAACATCTCAAAAGGAACAAACGCCATTAAATCCCAAGATATGGAGAAGGAAAGAATCTCAAACAAAAAGATGTGGTATAGCCTTGTATGCAGAAGGACAAGAAAATCAGTAGTACATCGACATTGGATGCTCCAAACACATGACAGATAATAAAGAAAAACTTCACTCATATAATGCCTTAGAAAAAGAAAAGAATGTTTCATTTGGAAATGACACTCATGTTGTCATAAAAGGTAAAGGTTTTGTTTTCTTGAAAGAAAAGGTTAAAGCTGGAAATGTTATGTATGTAGACGGTTTAAAGCATAACCTATTGAGTGTCAGTCAAATGTGTGATCAAGAAAATGAAGTGGTGTTTCAATCAAACGGATGCGTTGTTCATGAGCTTGATATGGGAGAGACCATGATCAAAGGTACAAGAACTCCAAACAACTTATACATACTCAAGGGAGGAAAAAAACAGTGCTATCTAAGCAAAAATGATGAAAACTGGCTGTGGCGTAGAAGATTGGGACATCTAAGATTTTCTCAAATAAGAAAAGCATGTAGACTCAAGGTTATTCGTGATCTTCTAGATATCAACATCCTAGAAAATACAATATGCAAACCATGTCAAATCGGTAAGCAAACTAGAGTTCACTTCATGGAAAAAGAATGGTCAGCTAGTAAGCCTCTTGAACTTCTCCATACTGATTTATGTGGACCATCAAGGAAAAAGTCACCTCGTGGAGAAGAATATTTTATTTTTTCCATTGATGATTTTTCTAGAATGTGTTGGATAGGTCTTCTAAAGCATAAAGATGAAGCATTTGAAAATTTCCAAGCCTTCAAAGCCTTGGTGAATCAGATCGAAAA
The DNA here is from genome assembly GCA_000404065.3 of Pinus taeda. Lineage (NCBI taxonomy): Eukaryota > Viridiplantae > Streptophyta > Pinopsida > Pinales > Pinaceae > Pinus > Pinus taeda. The sequence goes on along the minus strand of APFE030894334.1, from coordinate 127,006 downwards.
ATCAAATGCCTCGGATCTAATCAAGGAGGGGAATTTACATCGGATGAATTATTTGACTTTTGTGAACAACATGGAATAAAAAGGAAATTCTCCACCGCAAGTACTCCTCAGCAAAATGGTGTGGTAGAAATAATGAATTGAATAGTTCAAAAAATGGCTTAAGCTATGCTAGATGAATCTGGAACTCCTACAACCTTATGGGTTGAAGCTACATTCATTGTCATGACTATTCTCAACAAACAAAATGCTTGGGTAAAATAGCACTCAAACTCCACATGGACTTTGGTATGTTAAGACTCCTACTGTAAAATACTTTAAAGTCTTTGGAAGAAAGTGTTTTATCAAAAGGACTGATGAAAAACTTGGTAATTTTGAACCCAGATCAGATGAAGGTATTCTTCTTGGTTATTCTTCCAGAAGTAAAGGATATAAATGTTATAATAAAAGTCTTGGGAAAATTGTTGAAAGCATTGATGTTGTCATTGATGAAGCATGCAAAAATCCAAAACAAATAAAAACAAAGTATTATGACAATAAAGAAGATGGGGATTATTTTCCCACATCAAATCAAAATGATATTGAAGAAGAAACCAATGAAGCACCAGAAGAGGAGATAATGGTAGAAGAAAAGACTATGTCTAGGTATGTTCAGAAAAATCATCCAAAAACTCAAATTTTAGGGGAAAAAGAGGCAGGTGTACAAACAAGAAGAACCATTACAGGGACCTCAAGCTATCTAGCATTACTATCCTCCATTGAACGTCAAAATGTAAATGAAGCATGCAAAGATGAATGTTGGGTCAAGGCCATGGATGAAGAACTTGAGAAAATTGAAAAGAATAATACTTGGGAATTAGTTCCTAGACCTCATGATAAAAATATTATAGGAACTAAATGGATATTCAAAAACAAGTTGAATGAAAATGGAGAAGGCATTAGAAACAAGGCCAGATTTGTTTGTAAAGGGTATGCTCAACAAGAAGGTATATATTTTGAAGAAAATTTTTCACCTGTTTCCAGACTTGAAGCCATAAGGATGTTTCTTGCTATTTCCAGCTTTCAGAAATTCAAAGTATACCGAATGGATGTAAAATCAACTTTCCTTAATGGATATTTAGAAGAAGAAGTTTATATTGAACAGCCAAAAGGATTCATTCTTGGAAATGATGCAAAACTTGTACGCAGACTCAAAAAGGCTCTCTATGGTCTGGAACAAGCTCCAAGGGCCTGGTATTACTGCCTTAACAAATATCTACACCAACAAGGTTTTACAAAAGGTTCAGCAGATAGAAACTATATACAAAGATTGAAACTGATAAATTGCTAATTATTATTGTTTGTGTTGATGATATCATTTTTGGTAGCAATGAAGAATCCATGAGTCAGAATTTTTCTTCAGTAATGCAGCAAGAATTTGAAATTTCCTTGCTTGGTGAACTTACCTATTTTCTTGGTCTACAAGTTCAACAAAATAAAGATGGTATTTTTCTTTCACAAACCAAATATCTCAAACAGATCTTGAAAAGGTATGGAATGGAAGATTCTAAACCTATATGTACCCCAATGGTAACAGGATGCAGTCTCAGCTCAAATGATGAATCAATAGCAGTACATCAACCAACTTACAGATCCATGATTGGCAATCTGATTTATCTAACAAGTACCCGACCTGACATCATGCATGCAGTATGAATAGTTGGAAGACTCCAAGCAAATCCAAAGGAATCACACCTTCAAGTAGTCAACAGAATTTTCAAATATCTTCAAGGAACTCAGGACTTTGGTTTATGGTACCCTAGAGATACAAATCTCACTCTTCATACATATACATATGTAGATTGGACAGGAAGTGTTGATGATACAAAAAGCACTATTGGTGGTGCATTCTATATGGGTTCCAGTTTAGTGTCTTGGTTCAGCAAGAAACAAAGTTCAATTGGTTTATCAACAGCTAAAGCAGAATATGTGGCTACTTCATCTTGCTGCACACAACTACTTTGGATGATGCAAACTTTGCAAGACATTCAAATCACACGTACTCCACCAATATCCATTCTATGTGATAATTCAAGTGTCATTAGTATTTCAAAGAACCCAGTCATGCACTCCAAGACCAAGCACATACCCATCAAGTACCATTTTCCATGAGAACAAGTTCTTGAACAAAAGGTGAAATTGGAGTATGTTCCCTCCAAAGAATAGGTTGCTGATATATTCACTAAACCAATTCCTAGAGAAACATTTGAATATCTCAGACAAAAACTGGGAGTAGTTATTGCATCATCCTGCTATTAAAATCTAGTTTTTTCAGAAAAAGGTTATTATATGCGGGTTTCATGAAGTATAGTCGCGTAAACACACGGGTTTCTGTGGTTGAAGGAGCGTATATGTTTTTCAGTCAAGAAAAATAGTGGGGCAGACTATGATATGGGTGCTCTGTCTTTTGTTAATGATTACAGCCTATTGATATGCTTTGTTCATTATTATTTATCTAATTGACAAATATGCCTTGATCACTGACTTTTTAACAATGCATAGGTAGCATAGATTCAGGGGGAGCATTAGCCTTCACATGCACTCTGCATTGTTGCCATTATGGTTGTTGAATCCAGCGATGGCTTTAGATATTTATACCATTTATTGCTTAAATCAAGTAAAAGTATGGGGTGTGATATGTCTTCTCATACATTTGAATGAGTCCTATTGGAAAAATGATGTAATTTGTATCCCCACTTTGCAAGGGATGGATAATGTAACATTTATTGTATTTTTGTCATGTATAAACAATTGGTATATCCCCACTTGGTTGGGAGATGGATGTATGTATGAGTCTTTGGTGATAGGAAGGTCATACTCACATAGTTGAGTTATAGAGTCATGTTATTCTTTTGGAAAATAGTTTTGCAGATTCAGCATGTAATCAGGGGGACATGGACAGCATAATGTATGTCAAAGGGGGAGAATATCTTGTTACACCATTTTCCCTTGATGTCAAAGAGGGAGAGTGTCTTGGTGTTTTTGTTGCCATCAAGTCCAAAGGGGAGATTGTTGGCATTATGATACAGGTGTTGTCCTTGATGGAAACTCTCTCAGATGATAGTTCACAGTGCAGCATGCTAACAACAAAGGATTACAGATCAGACTCCAAAGAATGAAGAAAGAGAGGTATACACTGGTTCACTTTGTCCAAGAAGTGTATACATGCGAGTTAACTGAACAAAAGGAGCACATATCGTATACACGCACTTCCACAGGAGGAAAAGCACGTACATGTTGGAAAACCAAGTATTTGATCCAAGGTATTGGTCCAAGGTATTGAAAAAGGCCTAAGAGTATATAAGGAGGAGAAGATCATTAGGAAAAGTGTGCAAGCAATAAGATTCAAAGGGATACTTCTATCTAAAGTATATTTTATGTTGCAGGGTTATGTTTGGAACCAGATCTGAAATATTCATGTGTCCCTTGAGTTCAATATTGGATCAGGAACCATGAGACTTGAAATGACTTATTCTTGAATGATCTGATATTGGGTGAGACAAGATCTGTTGTTTTGCGCCTATCCTATTCATTACCTATCATGATCTGGGTTTGTCTGAAATCTGGAATTGCAGCAAAGTTTTGAGTCAATATTTGCAAATTTGTACGCAGGTTCAACTCAGCCAAAGAGCGTATACACGCATGTTCGGTTCTTTCAAGTAGCATATACAAAGAAAAGCTTCTTTTCAGATCTAATTGATCTATTTGATAAAATTCTATTATTTTACTGTTGTCTGTCAATGAAGTCTTCTTAGATATGAATGTAAATCTAAATGCATGAGGTTGGCATTTGATTGATTGATTGTATAAGTGAGAAGAAGTGATCTTTGTCCCCGCCTATGTAAAGCTCTTAAATATTCAAAATATTGATAGTTGGTACAGACTTGATTCAAAAGTCTATGTTTGCAATAGTTTTGAAGGTATACATAGGTTCTATTAATAGAAATAGCATATACACGTAGTTTGGATGCAGTCAAGTAGCATATACACTCTATTGCATGATTTTTTGAGGTTACAGTTGGTTTTGAATGATGATGCAGGGTTCTAGGTTTAGCATAGTGTTCAGGAGTCAGTGATCTAATTGTCCAGATTATCTGAATATTGGTTGATGTAGTTTAAGTTTAAAAGTTATGATGGGTCTAGTGTGAAAATTTGATGAAACGTAGCCTTCAGATTGTGGTGTTGTGATCCAGGAGTATCTAGTTTGAAAATTCATGAAACATGGTCCCTGGTGGACGAGTGGAGTTTTTCTGTAGGCTGGCACCTACATACTAGTAAAAATATTGGCTAGTACAAGAGCTAGGGGGTTGTAGCTCCCTTCCATTAGAATCTAGAGAATGAGAGAAGGTTGTAACCTTCTGTAGGTAGAAGCCTGCGTACTAGTACGAGTCTGCACGAGTACAAGATTGTAAACAACTTTTCTTATTATTAAAAGAAGACAGAGATGATATTAGCAGGTGGTTTTTACCCACATTGGGTTTCCACCTTACATCTTGGTCTTCATGTGTGTTTCTTATGTGAGATGTTTTATTATGATTTTACTGCACTGTCTAATAAATCTATGATATACTGCTTTAAGATCAACATATGATAAATTTTCTAAATCACAAGTTCTCTGGATATACGTTGATTTCCTTAGTCACAATCGCATGTACACGCTAGTTCACTTCATTGAAGTTGCATTATATTATATATATATATATAATATATATTTGGGAAATAAAATTATTGATCTGATAATACTAATTCACCCCCCTCTCAGTATTATTTCCAACATCAGATATCAATTTGATTGGTGCACTGTCTGAAGAACATGAAGAAGATGACCCTTTCCTGCAGGTGTCCGATATGTTCATGTCCTCACCCTAGTATTCTGACATTGTCTATGTCTTGTAGCACTTGAATCCCCCTCCAGAAGTCCCCAAAGGTAAAGCTAGATCACTGAGACTAAAAGCTTCAAAACATTGTATTCTAGATGGTGTTTTATTTTGGAAAGATCTTGGAGGTGTGCTGCTGAATTTTTTGGTAGAAAATGAAGCTAAAGATGTAATGAGGGATTTTCATAAAGGAGATTGTGGCAGTCATCACTTTTGGAAAACTACAAAAAATAATATCTTAAGAGATGGCTTCTATTGGCCCACCCTCTTTTCCAATGCATAGAAAACAGTCATGAGCTGCCATGAATGTCAAATTTTTCAAGGAAAGAGGAAACTTTTACCATTACCACTATAGCCCATTTTGATTTCAGCTCCTTTCCAACAATGGGGTCTTGATTTCATTGGGGAGTCCATCCTTCATCTTCAGCACAACATAAATGGATATTAATAGCCACCGACTACTTTACAAAGTGGATTGAAGTTTTCCCAACCAGGAAAGCTACTGATTATGTCATCATTCAATTCTTGGAGTCTAATATCTTGTCTAGATTTGGTTGCCCGCAGAAAATAATTATAGACAATGTTTCTTCTTTCAAATAAAAAAGAATGGTGGACTTTTGTGCCAAATATCTTATTGTGCTAGGAAATTCTACTGCTTATCACTCGAAACGGAATGGTCTTGCTGAATCTTCCCATAAATCCTTGGTTAATATCATCAAGAAGGTCCTAGAGGTAAACAAGAAGAATTGGCATAGAAAACTCATCAATTCCTTATGGGCGGATAGGGTCAACACTAAAAAATCAAAAGGTATGTCTCATTTTCAGCTTGTATATGGAGTTGATACAGTATTTCCTTGATCTCATGTTGTCCCAGTAATGAAAATTTTACAGGAATTGGATAGTGAAACTAGTGATATACAAATGAGGGTAAATCAAATGATTCATTTACAGTAGACAAGAGAAGAGGTTTTTCAAAACACATCCAAACTCCAGGAAAAGATTAAAAAGATTTATGACCGCAAAACCAAGGAAGACAATTTCAATCTGGGAGATGTTGTTCTTCGGTGGGATGCTAGAAATGAGGAAAACGGAAAAAATGGTAAGTTTGAAAACTTATGGAAGGGACCCTACATAATTTCTTCCTTTAGAGGAAAGAATGCTTTCTTATTGGAATAAATGGATGGAAGAGATTATTTAGGAGGGGCGACCAATGATAGGCTTCTCAAGCACTATTATGTCTAAAAAGTCCCGAAAATTCATCATCATTGTACATAACGGTGTGTATTTTACTTCCATCATTTTAGATGGAGGTCATAGGAGTTTGAAGCCCGAAGTGAAGGCCCTAAGGCTCTTTAAGTCAGCACTATTTTCATCTTTTATTTTTCAAGTTTTTCTGTCATGTAGAAAGGTCAATCAGTTTTAAGTCAAAAGTCAATTTTTATGCATGTTGACTCCATTGCCCAATGAATAAGGTTACTTGGTCTACGGTGTTCTTGACACCTCCAAGGAGCTACCATCCCCAGCTAGAGCCAATGTTACTATCAGTTTTGTTATCCTGTCACCTCGATCAAATATTCTTTTACTATGTTTTTTCTAGACTTTCAGAATCAAATTCTTTTTGCTACTAGGTTTACACAGAAAAATTTGGTCACTCTAAAGATGAAGTCATTCTTTGTAAATTCACTCATGTTGGTCACCTATCACACTTTATGGAGGTGTCACAATAAAAATCGGTCAATAACCACCATCATTCCATTTGGTCTCAGGTCATCCATTAGGTTGCTAGGGTTTCCAAGGTCCACCATTTTCATGTGAATAAAAACAGCAGTGAGTAAAACATGACAAAGAACTTTTGGGAGTTGATTTTGACTTCTCACACACTCCTCATACTCTCATGTTCCAAAAGTCGCAGAAAAAGAAGCTCCAACACTCAAGAAAGTAAAGGACATTTCAGGTTTGCAATGGTAAAGGTAACTCTATTTTCATAAAGTGAAAATCAGTTTCTAAAGGAGGGTGGGTCCCATTTATTTTTGAAAAAGTTAAGAAACCTTCCCTATATAAACTCAAAAGCCCCAAAACTCCTTCATTCACATCCTATTCACTCTTTGTTATCAAGCTATCCTGTCCAAGAAAGCAAAAAATTTGTTTTCCTAGGTGAAATTGGCAAAAAAAAAATTTAGGCGTTGTGCTTAGAAGCACTACACTGCGCTTCGGAGGTCAGCACTACACTCAGAAGAACTACACTGTGCTTTGGCGCTACGCGCAGGACAAAGTGCCCCGAAATCCTTCAAAACTCTCCCAAACTTCATTTTTCCACTTGAGAGCTTAATTTTACTGACTTATAAGCTAAGGAACAAGTAAGTACTCCATCATCATCCCTCCTTTGCTTTTCCCATTTCATCTCATGTCAATGATTCTTCAAGTTAGGGTTTGTAGCGAAATTTTCATGGGAAATGATAGGGTGAAAATGAGCATCGTTATTTTTTATTTCTAAAACATGTAAACATTATGACACAGGCTTGGCATTATGGCACAGGTATTGTCCTTGATGGAAACTCACTCAGAAAATCACTCAGATGACAGTTCAAGGTCACAGGCTCTTAGAATAAAGGAAAAGGAGGTATATGCAGGTTCCTATTGACCAAGCCGCATATACACGCGGATTCACATACCAAAAGGCGTGTATGCGTATACACCCACTTTCATGCATAGAAAAGCGCGTACATTTTAGAAAACCTGGTTTTTGGTCCTTGGTATTTGAACCTATGGTTTTGGACCATGTTATCTCATCCAAACTGTTGAACCCAAGTATTTGGACCCAAGTATTGGTTCTAAGTGGTTTTGGACCATGGTATTGAGTAAAGCCTAAGACTATAAAAGGGGAAGGTGATCATTAGGCAAAGGTACTCAAGGATTGAATATCTTATGAAGAGAAAGATCTAGAATATTGGTCATTGGGTTTTTGGTGCACAGCTGGATCTGAATCAAGGACCGGAGCACTAGAAGAAGGATAAGTTCTATTGATGGGTCAAGATCATAAGGCTTGAAGAGAAGTATCTTTGTGTGATTTTGATTTGTTATATTTGGCACGTCTTGATCTATAAATCTGATGATCTGGGTATAACTAATGTCTGAATAGTTGAAAAGGGTAAATTATCTTTTATAGATATGTACGCAGGTTCAACATAGAAAAGGCACGTATACACGCTCGTTCGGTAATTCAAAATGGCGTATACGCAAGCTTTCCTTAATATAACAGAATATGCATGCAAGTTCAACATATTGAAGTAACGTATGTCTCATAAAAAATGTTTTAGCTACTTCTATTTATTACTGTAGTGTTCTGCGTTCAGGATTGATTTTTGGTTACTGTTACTGTATTCTGGCTACAACATTCAGGGAAGTGATTGTTTGATTCAGTTTTTGGTTGGTACAAAGGATATTGGTTGATGCAGATATATTTGATGTTTTATTGATGTTATTGATGGATCCAGTCTAAAAATTTATGAAACGTGGTCCCTAGAAGAAAAGAGAAGGTTGTGGCCTTCTGTAGGTCAGCACCTACGTACTAGTACATTAGCTAGTACAAGAGCTAAGGGGGTTGTAGCTCCCTTCCAGGAGAAGCTGGAGAACGTGAGAAGGTTGTAGCCTTCTGTAGGTAGAAGCCTGCGTACTGGTATAAGACTGCACCAGTACAAAAATATTGTAAAAAGCAGTTTCTTATTAAAGGAAGATAGAGACGAATTGCAGCAGGTCGTTTTCACCCACATTGGGTTTCCACCTTATAGCTTGTGTTCATGTGTGTGATTTCCTGTACTGTTTACTACACTTGATTACTGTTTTATGGTTCTGATACACAGATTAAGATTAGCTAACTAAATTAGAAGTTTGCAAGATATACACGGTTTTTCTCTAAACACAGTTGTGTATATTATACGCAGGTTTAATTAAAAAAAGTAGCTTATATCAATTTGTTTATGGAAATGAAAAATTGTTAAATTGCTAATACTGATTCACCCCCCCCCCCCTTCTCAGTATTATTTCCAACAATTGGAATCAAAGTAGTTCCTTCAGAAGAAGCTTGATCGCTTGAAGGAAGATCTATCATCATGAGAAACTACGAAAAAGAGGCATCCATCAGCCCACCAATCTTTAATGGAAACAATGTCATCTATTGCAAGGTAAGAACCACAACCTATCTTCAATCTCTTGGTACAGAAGTGTGGGATATCGTGAAAGGAGGATACACATTTCCATCAGCAAATCCTATAGATACGGCTTGTAAAAAGCAGTATGAAAAAAATGCAAAGGTTGTAAATACTCTATTGGGGAGTTTATCTCAATCAGAATTCGTCAAGGCTATGCAGCTCAAAACTGCCAAAGAAATATGGGACAAGATCATTCTAAGCTATGAAGGAGACGATTAGGTAAAACGTGCAAAACTACAACCTCTCAGAATTCAATATGAAACTCTCAGAATGCAAAATGATGAAAGTGTGGCTAATTATTTCTTACGAATAGATGAGATTGTTAATCGCATGAAAAACTTGGGTGAAGAGATAAAAGAAGTTACTTTAGTTGAAAAGGTTTTAAGATCTTTGTCTTCTAAGCTTGAATCAAAAGTTTCTGCCATAGAAGAAAAGCAGAATCTTCAGAGTATTTTTTTTTCTCAATTGGTCTACTCCTATTATTTATACAAAAGTGTTACAGCGAGGCAGTGGCCTCGAAGAGTCTTGCCATGAAGTTGGCATTTTACAAAATGATTCTTGGCATCCTGACTGTGGAGCCAGCAAAAGACTTACATCATAGTTTTTAACTTCCAGGAACATTGACCATTCCATAAGAACTCAAAAACTAACCATACAACAATCCATTACTGAGTATCTCATGAACAAAATCTAACATAAACAAAACAATAATAGACTCCAACATGTGGAGTAGACAGAGACCTGAAACAGACACGAACACAGTAAATCGAAAGGGAGGCGAACTCCTTCTTCAGTTGCAGAACAAAAATGGAGGCACGGGCTGGTTCATTCTTCATTTGAGGTAGACGGTTGTTCCTCAACGATCCTGCACCCAAATTGATCTGAGTCATTTGAGTCTGACGGATGGACCGCTGAGCCTAAAGGCTCTCCTCTTTCTGGCGCGCTCGGGCCTGCATTAGCTTCAAAATTCATAGCGAACAGGCCTCTGGTGACTTGGCGCTGGTTGACATTTGGATTTTTCATCCTCTGATCCACGGGAACCCCAAGTTGAGCCGCTCCCAAACCCCTGGCATTCTCACTCTTTTCAATCGTTACAAAAACTATGAAGGAGGAGTTTTCTAGGGAACAAGGAATGCGGAATCGGGCAGTGGGATGTGCATTATGCTCACAGACTCTGATCCTAGCTTGCCCCCATCCCTTGCCCCTGCCGCTTCTAGTGGCTGGATAATTGAAGCGACCGAACTCTAGTGTATCCGAAGATGGGTTAGAGGTGGTGGAGGAGTGCTGATGGGTGGCATGAACGTGAGAACCACCTCGTCTACTCCCCATTCTGATCCTTTCTCGCGGCATAGTGATACACCGAGAAGTGACAAAGGGGTGAATGCACAGAGGGAGATGACTGAAAACCGAATGCTCAGAGAGAAGCGAGGACTGAGCCCAGACAAAGCTATGAGCCCCTGGAGCCGGAGCCGAGTGGAAGACGAAGATAGTGAAGGCTCTTGAAACCCAGCCGAGACAGACTAACAGAGACCAACTAACAGAGAGGCTCAAAGAGTCACCCAGAGCAGCAACCTTTATGGAGCTAAAGACCTGTAACAGAATCGCGGGAGTAACGAACAGCCTGAGAACCATCGCAAAGTTAACAAGGAGCCTGAAGGACAGCATTAATTCTGCCATTAATAGAGGTGTGTGAGACCAGCGCGTTGTCCCAAAACCATAACAAATGGGGCAATTGGGCTGCCACCTGCCCACTTGACATGCCTCCATCGTACCCTTTAGCCTGTCAATCACCCACATCCAAGATCAAGTAGTCCTGTTGCACCAAAGAAGTGCATTCCTATTTGAGTTGTCCATCATCTGAGTCGCTAAGAGGACCTGAGAAGGATGGGAGATGTTGGTTGACCCCTTCGTTGGCCAATCCGTCTACTACTTTATTGGCCGTGCATCTTACATGCTTGAATGTGATGCTATGGGGGTGCCGGAGCCGTTCCTCTAGTGTTTCCATTCTGTTGAGCAACCTCCAACTAGATGCTATCTTAGTTGCCAAGGAAACTGCTTGAATCCTAGTTACTGTTGTAATTAGGATAACGGAATCACCCTCTACCTCTAGCGGGAAGAAGTTTTTTTTATCTGCGATGCAAATCCCTTTCCACAATCCTTCCAATTCCGCAACGTTGTTGGTGTCTTTGCCAGTTGTTCCATAGTATATATGCAATGATGCGCCCATTTCGTTCCTGAAGACCCTGCCATAACCCGCCAGCCCAGGATTTCCCTTGGCTACCCCATCAAAGTTCAATTTGTAAGAGTTTGAGGCAGGAGGGTACCACTTGAGAGGAGAGGTAGAACTGGTTGGAGGACGGGATTTGACGTGGGTCAAATAGGATAGATTTAGATTCCAAGCTTTCATGATGAGGCGTTCCTGAGGAGAGTCTGGCAGGTCGTGTCTTGCCAATGTCTAATAGCCAGAGTTTCCTGGAGATTTTGCTTCAGAAGAAGCCATAGAGTTTCAATTGGCCTGTTGTTATTGTTGAAAACTCTGTTGTTCCTTTCCTTCCATAGTATCCAATAGAGAAAGCCTGGGATAAGGTTCCACAATGAGTTTAGAAGAGGGCTATGGAAAGGGTTCTTTGGCCATTTTCTTATGGTATCTGCTATGTCTCCCTGTTGTTTTCCTAATCTTCTATTACATTGGTCAATTTTCTCCCATAACTGAGTAGCTAGAGGACAGGCGTCCATGAGATGCAAGATAGATTCGGAGTTGAGATTGCAATTGGAACATCTTTATGGTCCAATGAATCCTGTTTTTTGCAGATTGTCCCAAGTAAGGATACGCCTCTTACTTAAGAGCCATAGAAAGGTGGAAACCTTAGGCCAAATTCCTGGTTGCCACACCTGGTCCCAGAGCTGATCCTTGTCTGTCTGAGTGGTGGAGTAGCGCAGCTAGTATGCTTCCTTGGTGGTGAACATTCCTTTTGGTGTATGTCCCCATCGTAGTTTGTCCTACTGATCCGAATGTTTGATTCTTCTGTGATTTAACTCCTGATTGATTTCTGTGTAGGTTTCCCCTTGCCAATTAGCCTACCAGGTGCTAGCGGGTTTCTAGAGTTTAAAATCTTGAGGCGGTTGTTGCTGCCACAATTGATGAACATGAGTAAGATTAGCTTGTTGCATAGAAGCCTGCTAGATTGGCTTGTGGAAAAGAGAGGCTAGTTTTGGGAGTTGTTGCCATGAGTCCTCCCAGAACCTAGTTGTGGTACCTAAATGGATTTCCCAGAAGCTGTGCTCTTTTATGAAAGCGTTGTGTAGCTTGGTGACATTCCAAATCATGGAGCCTGGAATGGTAGTGTTGATTCTTATGAGGTCATCCCATTGACTTCCTGGCACATATTTTTCTTGCCAAAGCCGTGCCCAGGGGATGTGTGGTTTGGCAATCTAATTCCACCATATACGGGCTCCCATTGTGTTGTTGCTTTGGAGAGGATCCCTTAATCCGAGCCCACCACCTGAGTTTTGCTGGCATACCTCATTCCAATTAACAAGAGCCCATTTTCTATTGAGACAAGTACAGCCCCACAGAAAGTTTCTTTGTAGATTGCGGATTGCCTTAAGAACCCATTTGGGCACTGCCAGAATAGAAAAAGGATACAAAGGCATGGCTTGGAGAACAGATTTGATCAGTATGAGTCTGCCAACCATGTTGAGTGAGTGGAATGTCCAGGAAGAGAGTCTTGATTCCAATTTGTTGAGAAGCGTCCTCTAGGAGGCATGTTTAATGGCCGAGTCCAACAGAGGAGCCCCCAAGTATTTCGAGGGAAGTGGTGCTATGGAGAATCCTAGAATTCGAGCAATGTTTTTTTGAGTAGTGGCTGGGTATTAAAAAAGAAAAGTTGGGATTTGGAGGCATTGGTAGAGGTTCCAGAGGCTTCTGAGAAGAGAGAGAACAGGGCTTTGAAAGCTTTTTCCTCTTGAGACGAGGGGTGACCAAAAAGCATCGTATCATCTACAAACTATTGATGGGATAAAGGATGAAGACCATGCAGAGAGATGCCCCTTAGAGCATGAGAGGAGATAGCATAGTGAAGCAGACGACTGAGCCCTTCTACCATGAGGAAAAAAAGGAAGGGGGATAGGGGATCCCCTTGACGAATACCTCGAGAGGGATGAAATGGCGATGAGGGTGAGCCATTGAGCAGGACCGAGAAATAGGGAGAGGAGATGAGATTCATTATCCACCTTGTCCATTTGGCATTGAAGCCAAATGCCAATAACATTTGATGTATATAGTCCCAGCTAAGTTTATCAAAAGCTTTGGAGAGATCAGGCTTTAGAATCATACCTGAATTTTTGAGAAGCTTTAGGGAGTGGATCACTTCATTTGAAAGAATAATGTCGACCATTATCTGACGCCCTTCTACATATCCAGTCTGCTCCGGCAAGATGAGAAGAGGGAGGAGAGGTTTGAGCCTGTTCTCCAGTACTTTGGAGATGAGTTTGTAGATGATGTTGCATAATGCGATCAGCCTATATTTGTCAGGCGTATTTGGTTCATCCCCTTTGGGAACTAGTGCTAAGAAAGTAGCATTTAGGGAGGGGAGAATCCAGTGCATAGATCTTGATTCTTCCACTAGTTCCCAAACCTCTATGTTGATGATCTCCCAAAACTCATGAAAGAAGTTGGCGGTTAAACCATCAGGACCAGGTGCCTTTCCATCCTTGAGTTGGGCCATCGCGTCTTCTACTTCCTGCATTGAGATGGGTTGGAGCAGCTTTTTGTTGTGGTCCTCCGTTATGATTTTAGGGATGTGATGCGTGATAGTTCGAATGGTTGTTTCTCTGCTGCCTGGTTGTTTCCTTAGAGTTTCTTGAAAGTACTCTTTGAATTCCTTTTCTATATCTTCATGCACTTCTAATCTCTCCTCGTGACGATTATTAATGAAGGCTATACTGTTGCGCATTCTTCTTTGAATGGTAGATCGATGGAAGAATTTTGTATTCTTCTCCCCTTCCTTGAGCCACTTGATTCTGGACTTTTGCCGCCACAGGATTTCTTCTTGCTACCTACGTGCTTCAATTTCAGTCCAAAGGATCTACCTTTGATGCGCATGTACTTTTGTTCTTCCCTCCAGGATGATGGTTTGTTCAAGTGAGCACATTTGCTGCTCCAACTTTTTTCGATCCTCCAGAATATTTCCAAATTGAGTTCTATTCCATACTTTGAGAACTTGTTTAAGGTTTTTTAGTTTCTGTTAGAATTGGAACATTTTGGCTCCTTCAAGGGGGATAAAGGATGTCCAAGCCTCACTGACCACTACTTTGAAGTTGGGATTTGAGAACCAAAAGGCGTCAAATCGAAAAGGTCGATTGCCTTTTTTACCTAGCCGCGACCATTGTAACATAATGGGCCAATGATCTGATCCTCCCTGAGGCAAGATGGATGCATGAAAGTCCCCTCCCAGGTGTATTGCGTTGTCCGAGATGAGGAAACGATCTAGCTTGGAAGCAATATTCTAGGTTCCCCTCCGTTTATTGGTCCAGGTGTAGATACCATTTGAAGTCTGAACATCCATTAGTTGATTGCTTTGAATGAATTCTTTGAAACCAATACTGTCACCTTCTAACTTCGTTCTGCCTCCACTTTTCTCCTCCAGAGTCGTTATAATATTGAAGTCACCACCACTAATCCAGAGGGGAAACTATCTATTAAAATTGAGAACTGCGAGTGTATCCAAAAGCTCCAGTTTTTGTTGTAAGGTTTGCGGAAAATAAATATTTGAGAGAAGACCGTGAATGTTTGTCCCGATGAGATGGAATGATGCTTGGATGAGGAAATTGGTGGCATGAAAATCATGAATAGTGAGAACCTATGGGTTCCACAAGATTGCTAGCCCGCCAGAGGCTCTTGAGGCATCCACTGAAACTGAGCAGCTGCCTGACCAAACCTTATTAAGGATTCTTTCTATAGCAGCGTTGTAATTTTTTGTTTCTTGAAGAAAAACTAAGGAAGGTTTTTCTTGCTGGATCAAGTTTTTTAACATTTTTTTTTTTAGGGGCTATTGAGCCCTCTCACATTCTAGGAGATGAGCTTCATGAGGAATAGTGGGGTTGGGGTTTGTAGAACTTTGTCAACTTTGGGAATCTCCCAGATTCCATTAGTATTTCTCCTATGATAACAGTCCTTTGCAAATCTGTTTTGCGCCCTCTTTTCTTCGTTTCTTTTAGGATTTTCTTTCCATCCCAGGGCCATCTGGCTTGTATACCTAGACATTTATTATGCTGAGCTTTGGTTAGAACTCCTTCCAGCCTGTCGATTTCCCATGGTGGTATTGAATTGTACTCTTTCTGCTTGCATGTTGTTTCCAATTTGAGGATATCCAGACCTTCCAGGCTAACATTCTCTAGATCCTCGTCCATTATTGTAGGAGTGTTCTGATCTTCCGCTATTGCATTGTCATGTAGACTAAGAGCTAGAGCAGCATCAAGCTCCAATGAAGAAGACTGCATGCCGATTTATGTAACAGGTTTCTCCGAGGCGGAAGAATTTAGAAGGTTGGATGGATCAGAGACTGAGGGAAGCAGAGAAGTTTTGATACTCTGGGAGGAAGAGGGGGAGGGGGGATTGCCTAAGGATCTTCAGTTTGCTTCTTTGAGGAGTCTCAAGTGGTAAGGATAAGGAATCTGTTCTAGCTTTCAGGCTTTTTAGTGCTATCAGGGACTACGGGGTTTTTTTTTGCATGCCGACGGTGATTAGGGACTTTAGTAAACCCTTCAGAATCTTTGTTGGTCTCATTAGTAGGGGTCTTGGGCTAAGTATTCAGAGGAAAATCCCGGAAAATATGGCCATTTTCATGTCATTTACGGCAACGAAAAGGAATATGCTCATATTCAAATGGTTGAATCCACTCAAAATCATCATGATAAAGACTTACCGAATCTGCAAGAGCTTTGGTTAGATGCATCTGGGCGCAGATCCTTGCGTATGAGGTATATCTTCGATTTTTGGTTTCCTCAGTAGCTTTGATGAAAACCCCCAGGCTATTGCCTATGTCCTTTAACTTTTCCTCTTTCCAGTATTCCGAAGGAAGGGAGTACATTCGTATCCATACTGCAGCCCAGCTGAAGTCTTCTTTATCTGGGTTGAACCTGGCTTTCCAATCTCGAAGGTGCAGACCTGAGGAGTTAAAGAAGTACGGGCCGCCCTCAAATATGTGAGATTTGTCCTCCAGACAGTGGAAAATTGCAGTGAAGAATCCTTTGGAACCAAGCTGCAGAGTGACTTATCCTTTAGGCTTCCAGTTTGAAGCGATCCAGCCATGCAGGGCTTTTTTAGTTGGCCATAAGCCAAGAAATTTGCCTATGAGTGCATGGTCCTTCATGTATTGTATTTCGCTGTTGATTTGATGACTGGGGAGATCGACTTTGATTCTTTCTACAGTTGTCAGAATGCATGTTGCTGAGGTCGCCTTTGGCTGTGACGATGGAGACTTTTGGTTCACGCCTTTATCTTTGGTAGCCGCTTCACGTGCTGCTGAGTGTTCAGCTTCATTGTCAACTGGTACTGTGCTCTGATCAGTTCCTGGGAAGGCACCTGGAAGGAACAGAGTAGCTGCAGGCCTGGATATGTCAGAGATGGAGACTTTTGGAGGAGAGGGGATGATTCGCCCCTCCCGAGGACACCTCCATGGCTACGAGTTCACCAGGAGCGCTGGGGTACGAGTGCTAGAGGCCCAGAGGAGGCGAGAGTAAGGGTTAATGCATTTGGAACAGAGCAGAGCATTCACGTAGAGCCTAGGGTGTTTTTCTGCGACCCTTTAGAGTATTACCATGTCACAACTACACGAAATCCTAAATGCTTTCGAAATGAGAAAAGGGGGTCCATCAGACATGAGAGAAGCCGCATTCAAAGCTTCAGGAAAAGGAGAATACAATGGTTTAGGACATACGTTAGAAGGAGAGGAAGAATCAAACTTTGTCAAGAACCTTCAATAGGGTTCTGGAAGATTCAGAGGTAAGCTACCTTTCAAATTCTTTGCTTGTGGAAGATTCGGTCACTATGCAGCCAAATGTCCTCATAAAGATAAGCTTGATAAAGGTAAGGAACCAGTTAAATGGAACATAAAATAGAACGTAAGTAAGAAGAGATATTATACACATGAAGACAGCGATGGACTTTCAAATAGTGATGAAGATGAACATGGTAATGATTATAGACTTTTGATGGCTTTTGAAGATGATGATTTCTTGGATGTTATGGATGATAATGGTCTCTATGAAGAAATTTCTAAACTTAAAATTTGTTTAGAAGAAAAGAGTATGATTATAGATACTTTGACATTCCAACTTGCTGAAAGGGAAAAACACAATGAAAAGTTAGAATCTGAAATTGTGGGACTTAGAAAAGATATTGAGAAAACAAAAGCTCTTAATCTTAGATTTGCTAAAGGATCTAAAACTTTAGATGAGATTATCAAAGTGCAATGTTCTCCTCTAATCAAGACAGGTCTTGGATATACTGAAAAAGCATCTCAAGAACAGAAGCCATCCACCTCCAAAAGTTATCTTGAAGCTGCAAGGAGAAGTGAACAAGTTAACAATCATCAGCAAAGGCATAAAGCAGATCACCAGGTAAATCGGGGATAATCTACTTCAAGGATGAACAATGGTATCAGAAGCTACAACCAACCGCAGGTAAATCATTCTCAATTTTCCTCAAGAATGAATGTCAATGGAAACTACAATCACCTAGTCGGTAGATTTGATAATTGCAGGAATTTCTTTAATGGCCAATGTTTCTCATGTCATAACTTTGGACACAAAGCTGCTCAATTTGTTGCTTATAATACCATCATGACTAGAGAAGCACGAAATCAATGGAGTGTGACTGGGGTCATGAAGAGGACCTACAATAACTTTTCTGCTCTTGAAAATGAAATAGAATGCTCTATTTGTAACAACTTCAGTCATGAATATTATGAATGCAGGAGTAAGTTTCGGAAAATATCTCAGAAGGAGCAAGCTTCATTGGGTTCCCAAAACATGGAGAAAGAAGGAACCGCAACCAGAAAGATGTGGTATAGCCTTATATGCCAAAGGACAGGAAAATCAATGGTACATCGACAATGGATGCTCGAAACATATGACAGGTGATAAAGAAAAACTTCAGTCATATAGTGCCTTAGGAAAGGAAGGGATGGTCTCATTTGCAAATGACACCCCTGAACTTATAAGAGGTAAAGGCTCTATTCTTTTAAAAGAAAAGGTCAAAGCTGGAAATGTTATGTATGTTGATGGCTTAAAGCATAATCTATTGAGTGTTATTCAAATGTGTGATCAAGGAAATGAGGTAGTATTTCGATCAAATGGATGTATTGTTCATGAGCTTGATACAGGAGAAACAGTGATCAAAGGCATAAGAACTCCAAATAATTTATACATAGTCAAGGGAGGACATCAATGATGCTATCTAAGAAGAAATAATGAACACTGGCTATGGCACAGAAGATTGGGGCATCTAAGCTTCCCTCAGATAAGGAAAGCATGCAAATTCCAGGTTGTTCGCGATCTTCCTGACATCAGAATTCCAGACAATACAATATGAAAATCATGTCAATTTGGTAAGAAAACTAGAACACATTTCCTTGAGAAGGAAGGATCGGCTAGTAAGCCACCTGAACTTGTCCATACTGATTTATGTGGTCCACCAAGGAAAAAGTCACCATGTGGAGAAGAATACTTTATATTATTCATTGACATCTTCTCCAGGATGTGTTGGATAGGACTTCCGAAGAATAAAGACAAAGCTTTCAAAGCCTTGGTTGAAAATGAATCAGATCGCATAATCAAATGCCTCAGGTTTGATCGAGGAGGGGAATTTACCTCAGATGAGTTTTTCAACTTTTGTGAAGAACATGGAATAAGAATGGAATTCTCTACTACAAGGACTCCTCAGCAAAATGGAGTGGTAAAAGGATGAACAAAATGGTTCAACAAATGGCTCGTGCTATGCTTGATGAGTCTGGAACTCCTGCAACCTTTTGGGGTGAAGCTGCATTTTCTATTGTTACTATTTTCAACAAAACAAATGTCCGGGTAAACAGCACTCAAACTCCTCATGAACTTTGGTATGGTAAGACTCCTACTGTAAAATACTTCAAAGTTTTTGGAAGCAAATGTTACATCAAAAGGACTGATGAAAAGCTTGGCAAGTTTGAACCTAGAGTAGATGAAGGCATTCTCCTTGGTTACTCTTCCCGAAGTAAAGGATATAAGTGTTACAATAAAAGACTTGGAAAAATTGTTGAAAGTATTGATGTGGTGGTTGATGAAGCAAGCAACAATCCAAAGCAAATAAAAACCGAAGATTTTGAAGATGATGAAGGCTATCCTTCAACATCAAATCAGACTAATGTTGAAGAAGAAACTTATGAGGCACCAGAAGAATAGATAAGGGTAGAAGAAAAGTCTCCATCCAGGTATGTCCAAAAGAACCATCCAGAGACTCAAATTTTGGGGTAGAAAGAGGCAGGTGTACAAACAAAAAAAACTATTACAGAAGCTTCAAGCTATCTAGCATTGCTCTCCTCCATCAAACCATGAAATATAAGTGAAGCATGCAAAGATGAATGTTGGGTCAAGGCCATGAATGAGGAACTTGAGTAGATTGAAAATAATAACACTTGGGAATTTGTTCCTAGACCTAATGATAATAATGGCATAGGGACCAAATGCATATTCAAAAACAAGTTGAATGAAAATGGAGATGTTATTAGAAACAAGGCTAGACTTGTTTGTAAAGGGTATGCTGAACAAGAAGATATAGACTTTAAAGAAAATTTTGCACCAGTTGCTAGACTTGAAGCCATAAGAATGTTCCTTGCTCTTTCTAGCTTTCAGAAGTTCAAAGTATATCAAATGGATGTGAAATGTACCTTTCTAAATTGAAACTTAGAAGAAGAAGTGTATATTAAGCAACCAGATGGATTCAACCTTGGAAATGATCCAAAACTTGTATGCAGACTTAGAAAGGCTCTCTATGGTCTTAAACAAGCTCCAAGAGCTTGGTATTATCGTCTGGACAAATACCTCCATTAACAAGGTTTTTCAAAAATATCAACAGATAGCAATCTATATAAAAAAATTGACAATGATAAATTGTTAATACTTTTTGTGTATGTTGATGATATCATCTTTGGTAGAAATGAAGAAGCCATGAGTCAAAACTTTGCTTTGGTGATGCAAAAAGAATTTGAAATATCCCTAGTTGGTGAGCTCACATACTTTCTTCGGTTACAAGTCCAACAAAACAAAGACGGTATCTTTCTATCACAAACCAAGTACCTCAAGTATGTACCCCTTTGGTAACAGGATGCAGCCTCAGTGCAAATGATGAATCAACAACAGTACATCAACCAACCTATAGATCCATGATTCGTAGTCTGCTCTATCTGACAGGTACCCAACCAAACATCATGCATGTAGTGGGAATAGTTGGAAGATTCCAGGTAAATCCAAAAGAAGCACACCTTGAGGCAGTTAAAAGGATTTTCAAATATCTTCAAGGAACACAAAACTATGGCTTATGGTATCCTAGAGATACAGATCTCACACTTCATGCATATACAGATGTAGATTGGGCAGGAAGCATGGATGATAGAAAAAGCACTAGTGGTGGTGCATTCTTTATGGGTTCCAGATTAGTATCTTGGTTTAGCAAGAAACAAAGTTCAATTGCATTATCTACATCTGAAGTAGAATATGTGGTTGTTGCATCTTGTTGCAGACAACTCCTTTGGATGATGCAAACATTGCAAGACATTCAAATCACTTGTACTCCACCTATCTCCATTTTATGTGATAATACAAGTGCAACCAATATTTCAAAGAATCCAGTCATGCATTTAAAGACCAAGCACATACCTATCAAATATCATTTTCTCCGGGAACAAGTGCTTGAACAAAAGGTCAAATTGGAGTATGTTCCCTCCAAGGAACAAGTTGCTGATATATTCACCAAACCACTACCCACGGAAACATTTGAATACCTCAGACAGAAGTTGGGAGTAGTTGATGCATCATCTTGCTATTGACACTTATCTATTTCAGAGAAAAGTGGTTGTACGCAAGTTTCATGAAGAGCATCTGCGTACATACGCTTGTTTCTATGGACACAGTCACGTATATGTTAGTTTGAAGAAAAACAGTGAGCTGGACTCAGGATGAAAAGAGTCTGATATGGGTCTGACAGTGATCAAGGGGAGCATATACTTCTAATAATGCATTCTTGGCATTATCTTAGAAAATCTTGGTACAATTTCACAGTTGTTTTTTATTCAGGTGGAACAGGTGCAGAGGGAGATCATGGTTGCTGGTCTAGATGGTGATTGATAGATGCTACTAATGATAGTTGTTGATGACTATAATAGTCTTTTCTTAGATATTTGGTCTCTATGTCATGTATTTATTTTATTATCAAGGTCATGTAACGACGTATCATGTTTCCCCACTATGCCTGGGATGGATGATGTAATTTTCTTGTCTTATCATGTGTAAACTTTTGGTGTATCCCCACTTAGTTGGGTGGATGAGTTAATATTGGTATATCCCCATTTAGTTGGGAGATGGATGTATGTATGAGTCTTTGGTGATAGGAAGGTCATTTATGATAGAGTCATGTTCTTCTTATAGAAAATTTGTTTACAGACCTTGCTTATAGTCAGGGGGAGCACACTTCAGTAGAGTAGAGATTTCAGCATGTACTCAGGGGGAGCATAACCCTTTGCCCTTGATGACAATGGAGGAGAGTGACTTGGGGTTGCCATCAAGTCCAAAGGGGGAGATTGTTGGCATTATGACACAAGCTTGGCACTATGGCACAAGTATTGTCCTTGATGGCAATTCACTCGGCAAATCACTCAGATGACAGTTTAGGCTCACAGGCTCTTAGAATAAAGGAAAAGGAGGTATACATAGGTTCCCGCTGACCAAGCCATGTATACACACGAATTCACATACCAAAAGGCACGTATGCGTATACACACACTTTCATGCACAGAAAAGTGCGTACAGTTTAGAAAACTTGGTTTTTGGTCCTTAGTATTTGGACATATCGTTTTGGACCATGGTATCTCATCTAAAGTGTTGAACCCAGGTATTTGGACCCAGGTATTGGTTCTAAGTGGTTTTGGACCATGGTATTGAGTAAGGCATGTTGAACTGGTAAATCCCCTCTGCGGACAGAGGCGATCCCACTAGCCCAACATGGGTCTAGCAACAATCACACCACGTTACACGCAGGTTCCTAATTGCATAAATCAGAGATCAGTCATGATGATCTACCTGGAATCCAACGCTAGTAGTTGTAGAAGAAACGTCGCTCCCGTCCCTTTGCTTTAGCTGGTCACAATCCTTACGCTCCACGTAAATGGACACCTGCACACGCAAAGAACGATACAAACACAAGCGTAAAATCCAGTGTATGCAATTATATATCGGTCAGAAAAGATACAACTCAAATACCATTGAAAGACACATGAGTGGAACCATAATGATAGTCGTTCATTAAACAGTAAAAAACAGAGAAAGATTACAACCAAAAGGTTCTGACGTTGAACCTCCTCTGACTAGGCAAGCAGCTAAATACGCCTTGCAAAGTGACCTCTTATCTCTCAATATTTTGGCAGCGTAACCCCTCTATAATTCTCAATTCTCACTATCACTCCAGCATAATCTCAGCACTCACCTTAGCTCTCAAAAACTCCTTTTTTTAATGCAGGGTGACAGTCATTTATAGATGGAGGAGGATGAAGTATGCATTGTATCCGGACACCTACTGAAGATTTAGCATTGTCCCAGAATAGCCACTGAACTTGGTTGTCATGGATAAAAAGATGACACTCGACCACTTCCATGAGATTTTTCCCTAGAGAACTGCATGAACAAAGAAGGAAAAATACTTCAGTGCGCGCTGGCTAAAAATCATAACCAAATTTAGGTGGCGTGGGCTTTGCTCTATGACAGAGCGTCCATGGGCACGCCCTCTTTGGAGGAACTGAGCCATTGGCGCGGGTAAGACTCTATG
This sequence comes from Pinus taeda, assembly GCA_000404065.3. Taxonomy (NCBI): domain Eukaryota; kingdom Viridiplantae; phylum Streptophyta; class Pinopsida; order Pinales; family Pinaceae; genus Pinus; species Pinus taeda. Next base: position 103,811 of record APFE030894334.1, on the reverse strand, counting down.
GACCCATGCTAATGGAAAAAAGGCACTTTTTAGGACTAATCTGCAAAAGGTGTCTTCAGGGAGTTTGAAGTTCATACTTAGGAGAATCCAATGCAAGTGTTTTTAAGTTGTGTCACTGGTCACAGGTCCATAAATGTGTCCTCCAATGTGCGAAAGCAAGGGTAACAGGGACAGTGACCAACGGTGACAAATTACTGCGTAACAGATGCCCCCTAAAGCATGAAGCCCGAGAGAGAGAGAGGGGTGAAGTGCTTTACAAGAAAATATATAGCTGCCGCTGAGAATCTGCATTGAGAGATACAGTATGATAGTTCAAAAACATGATATATGTGGCATGGTCGCAGCCATCCATAAGAGTACATGATGATCAAGATCCGTAGTATGGACGCAGCCATCTCGTTAGGATCAATGAATTGACTCAGGTATGGTCGCAGGCATCCAGTGAAAGAGTCATGTATCAAAATCACGTCTGGATTACAACAGACACAATCCAGGGTCTTGCGCTCCACCTCGACCCAAACATAAGTACAAGTTCAAGCATGTGAAAATATAAGCTGAAGTTGAACATGCATGAACATCGTCTGATTACCAGCCAATGATGAAAGTTGTTAACAGACGCAAGAGGTACCACCAATAATGACAATGGTGCTCAAGGTACTATAGGTATAGTCTACTGCGTGTGAATGAATGAGTCGATGTCAAACACCCGTAGAGTCATCCGATCGGAGTCCAATGATGAAAACCTCGCGTCGAACACGAAAAACCTGCCATTGAGGCATGCAGGCTCCAAGGTACCAGAACGGAGTCTCTAGGTCACTTTCCTGGATAATGAGTTGAAGTCGACAGGAAGTGATCTTCGTCGAAGGTGGGCCGTAATGTTTCCCACATCATCGACACGAGACGGGAAGAGACAATGTTTGTGAAATAAGATTCATGAACTATCAGACAGAGGTGGTTTCTTTCAGAGGTCAACTTCTCTTGAACATATCGGCGACACGACAGTGGAGTTGGCAGTATTTGACGTCAATGGATCATAGGTCATGATGACGAGGCAATGAGCAGATGAGAGTTCAAAAAGGATTACCCAAACCCATGGAGGCAAGTGAAAAAACAAGATGAGATATCCCCACCCTGACACGAAAGCAGAGAAGTGCCATGTTCAAGAGCGACATACTGCCAACACGACTATAATTACGGTTCCAAAATTTTATTTTTGCCCCGCCATTTCTGGCGAGTACCCCAATTATTTTTAACAAGCTTGATGGGGATAGCATATGCTTGTGGTATAAGTTCGACCTTCGGTCGAATCCAACCTAGTAAAAGTTTAACGAACCCTAGGGAGGAGAAGCTCGAGTCTCATCATAATGATGAGTCCAATGTCGTCAGAGTTTAACGAGTCCGACACAGGTAAAACTCGGAGTCTTTTTCACGTTTAGAGAGTTTGAAAAAGACACAGAAAAGAAAACTCTAGAGGTCCTTTTTCGTAGAGTTGTGTCTCTCGGGCCCGAAAAAGTATAAAATGATGCCCGAAAGAACCGCCGATCATTACGACCGAGGAGTACTTTTCATGAGTAGTGATTTCGACCTGAGAAAGTAGAAAAGGGATCAAAATCACGTCATTTCGTAACCATTAACGAGTTTGAAACAACCAAAACCCGGTAATCTTTTTATATTTTAACGGTCGATAAAAGAACTTAAAACGACCGCCCCTTAGTAACCGTTTAACGAGCCAAGAGGGACAACTCAGCGATCTTTTCCTCTTTAAAAGGTCAGGAAAAGAGCTGAAATCAGACCATAAGTAACATTTTCTCATGTTTTACCAAGCTTGAAAAGTTAAAAAGAAGCTCGTTTGAACTGCACCAGACCCTGTCATCATTCAGAAGACAGCGTCAAACCCATTTCGACATGAAAATATCCTAAAAATACTCAAAAACATCACTTCTAATGTATTTTTAGGTCAAAATAGTGTTATAAATAGTAAAAAAGTAAAAAACAAATTTACTTTTCACTTTTTACCTTATGGGTTCACTGTTGGAGGGTTTTTAGTGCAAAATTCACCAGCTGATTGTGATCAATCCAGGAGACCATTCGAGCCGCCGTCTGCAACAGGTAAGAGGCCTCATCCCAAGCTTTATTTTCATTCCATTTTTTCAAGTTTTTATCCATATTTTAGCTCCCTGCAAAGGGATTTGCAAATTTTTAGGGCCGCGCCATTGGCGCGGGTTTCCGGCACGGGACCGCGCCAATGGCGAAATTTTTCCATAGAGGCCGGGCCATTAGTGCGATTGTTTTAGAAACAGTCACGCCAATGGCACGATCTCATTTTTTAACAAATTGGACCGTTGAACTTGCAAAATCCTTTCAATTTATGTTTCAATAATTATCTAACAATTGAAAATTGTCCTTTGTTTGCAGGATTTCGCTAAAAATGGTGCTAGAATGGAAAGAACGAGAGCATAATGAAGTTGATGCCCTAGCTTTGGCGGATGATGATTGCATGACTGCATTAAGAGACTGCGGACTCAAAAAATTCTTCCATACTTCATAGCTACGCGCACAACCTGAGCTACTACGCTTCATATTAGATGCTTGGGATGTAGAGGATCAGGTGTTTCGCCTGAAGGACCAGACATTGGAATTGGATGTTTCCGATGTCTATTTTATTACTGGTTTATCACGGCGGGGTGCACGTCCTATTCTAACAGGCAGTCGACCTTCTGCAGAGAAGATCGAGGAGGTGAAGGATAGAGTGTGTCCTAATGCACGATTTGGTGTAAACAGCAGGAAGATAGATATCAAAACGGTGCCCAGCTTGGTTATACAAGTCATTTTGTTTACCATTACCCGGGTAGCAGGTATACAGGCAACCCATGAGGCCAGCAAGAATCATTTGCTGCTGGCCACCGAGTGTCTCCATCCGACATTGTTTGATTGGGCTTCAGCGGTGACGACCAACATCAAACGACAGCTTACCAAGTGTAAGAGGGATGGAAACAAACAGTTTGGGTATGGGTCAATCCTAGTGACCTTCTTTCTAGAGCGGCTGCCGATTTTCCGGGTACCTGGAGGGATAGTAGCAGATCCAGTGCTGAGGGAACCGAGATTGCATCGATGGACAGAACTTATGCCCAGAGGAGGAGGGGGCCAATAGATGTCCTGGAAGCCCGAGTTCTTTATCTGGCTCCGACACCAGATGATAGTCATAGAGGACTGGCCCTATGCGGGCACGGATTTCACCGGAGATCCC
>APFE030894334.1:20513-92635 GCA_000404065.3 Pinus taeda | reverse complement strand
GTTTCGTTGAATGAATTCTAGCTACAGAAGAGTTGAGAGTTTCATACAAACAAAACGATCACAAAAATCCTAATGCAGCTAATAACAAGAAAGGAAAATCTTTTTCTTTTTTGTTTTAAAAGCAAAAAATTAACACAAAATGCTAATTAATGAAAAGCAAAAGTCTTTTTTTCTTTTCTTTAAAAATAGTATGATGCACTTAACGGATTTCAAGAGATATACACAAAACAGATAATTCACTCAAAGGAATCTAAAACCAGATCTGAAACATGAAAAATGACCCACCAAAGCAAAGAAAACACCAAGATATTCAAAAAAACTATGTAATCTAAGTCCCAATGAAGTCAGGCAAAAACAAACAAGCTAAAAGTGAGGTACTTGCAGCATATAATGAAAAACTCGTACAACTACCAGAGGAATGTGGAAATCAATCAATAAACTGACTGGATCGGCAAATCAGAAATCCGACAGGAGGCTCGATAAGCAAAGCCACAAAGGCTAAGATATAAAATCGGTGGAAAAAGGCGAACAACTGAAGGATGGAAAGAACAACCAGTCAGATAACAGTCCAACAAACTTCCAAGAGGTGTAAAAGAAGCAAAAAGACACAGATCCAAGCTTAAAAGACTAACAAACAAGCTAATTTAGAAAATTAACCAGTCTGGCGCAACTGTCAGACTGCAACTCGCGCTAAACAGAGGTTGGCGCGGGTTGTCTGAGAGCAACAAGCGCCAACTAGCGCGACTGTCAAAAGAAAACTCGCGCTAATGAAGTTTGCCAAGCAAAAAACAAAACGGATAGTTCCAGGCTTGGTTTCTAGTATCTAAAAAGAGCCAGCAAGCAAGAAATAGCAAGAACTTCAACCCAGAAAGCTATTTAGACCAATAAACAAGAGAAAAATTGACATGCAAGGCAAGATTGAAATTGTTCAGTTTGTAAACTGAATCGGAGATTGACTGAAGTGGCGTTGATCTACTTCACTTCTGCATAGCAGGAGTGTTTCGAAGGCTACCTGGCCGCTCTTCAGGCTCCGTCTACAATTTACAAATCAAACAACACAAAAACAAACAACAAGCTTCTCCCTAGTATGGTCACCAAATTGTTGAACTGGTAAATCCCCTCTGCGAACAGAGGCGATCCCACTAGCCCAACACGGGTCTAGCAACAATCACACCACGCTACACGCAGGTTCCTAATTGCATAAATCAGAGATCGGTCATGATGATCTACCTGGAATCCAACGCTAGTAGTTGTAGAAGAAACGCCGCTCCCATCCCTTTGCTTTGGCTGGTCACAATCCTTACGCTCCACGTAAATGGACACCTGCACACGCAAAGAACGATACAAACACAAGCGTAAAATCTAGTATATGCAATTATATATCGGTCAGAAAAGATACAACTCAAATACCATTGAAAGACACATGAGTGGAACCATAATGATAGTCATTCATTAAACAGTAAAAAACAGAGAAAGATTACAACCAAAAGGTTCTGATGTTGAACCTCCTCTGATTGGGAAAGCAACTAAATACGCCTTGCAAAGTGACCTCTTCTCTCTCAATATTTTGGCAGCATAACCCCTCTATAATTCTCAATTCTCACTATCACTCCAGCATAATCTCAGCACTCACCTTAGCTCTCAAAAACTCCTTTTTTTAATGCAGGGTGACAGTCATTTATAGATGGAGGAGGATGAAGTATGCATTGTATCCGGACACCTACTGAAGATTTAGCATTGTCCCAGAATAGCCACTGAACTTGGTTGTCATGGATAAAAAGATGACACTCGACCACTTCCATGAGATTTTTCCCTAGAGAACTGCATGAACAAAGAAGGAAAAACACTTCAGTGCGCGCTGGCTAAAAATCATAACCAAATTTAGGTGGCGCGGGCTTTGCTCTATGACAAAGCGTCCATGGACGCGCCCTCTTTGGAGGAACTGAGTCATTGGCGCGGGTAAGACTCTGTGGACCCGCGCTAATGGAAAAAGGGCACTTTTTAGGGCTAATCTGCAAAAGGTGTCTTCAAGGATTTTGAAGTTCATACTTAGAGAATCCAATGCAAGTGTTTTTAAGTTGTGTCACTGGTCATAGGTCCATAAATGTGTCCTCCGATGTGCGAAAGCAAGGGTAACAGGGACGGTGACCAACAGTGACAAATTACTGTGTAACAAGGCCTAAGACTATAAAAGGGGAAGGAGATCATTAGGCAAAGGTACTCAAGGATTGAATATCTTATGAAGAGAAAGATCTAGAAGACTAGTCATTGGGTTTTTGGCACATTGCTGGATCTGAATCAAGGAGGAACCTGAGTGCTAGAAGAAGGATAAGTTCTATTGATGGGTCAAGATCATAAGGCTTGGAGAGAAGTATCTTTGTGTGATTTTGATTTGTTATATTTGGCACATGTCTTGATCTATAAATCTGATGATCTGGGTATAACTAATGTCTGAATAGTTGAAAAGGGTAAATTATCTTTTATAGATCTGTACGCAGGTTCAACATAGAAAAGGCACGTATACACGCTGGTTCGGTAATTCAAAATGGCGTATACACAGGTTTGCCTTAATATAATAGCATATGCATGCAGGTTCAACATATTGAAGTAGCGCGTGTCTCATAAAAAATGTTTTAGCTACTTCTATTTATTACTGTAGTGTTCTACGTTCAGGATTGATTTCTGGTTACTGTTACTGTATTATGGCTACAGCATTCAGAGAAGTGATTGTTTGATTCAGTTTTTGGTTGGTACAAAGGAGATTGGTTAATGCAGATATATTTGATGTTTGATTGATGTTATTGATGGATCCATTCTAAAAATTTATGAAACGTGGTCCCTGGAAGAAAAGAGAAGATTGTAACCTTCTGTAGGTCAGCACCTACATACTAGAACATCAGCTAGTACAAGAGATAAGGGGGTTGTAGCTCGCTTCCAGGAGAAGCTGGAGAATGAGAGAAGGTTGTAGCCTTCTGCAAGTAGAAGCCTGCATATTGGTATAAGACTACACCAGTACAGAAATATTGAAAAAAGAAGTTTCTTAGTAAAGGAGGATAGAGACGAATTGCAGCAGGTGGTTTTCACCCACATTGGGTTTCCACCTTATATCTTGTGTTCATGTGTGTGATTGCCTGTACTGTTTACTACACTTGATTACTGTTTTATGGTTCTGATACATAGATTAAGATCAGTTAACTAAATCAGAGGTCTGCAAGATATATGCGGAAATGAAAAATTGTTAAATTGCTAATACTGATTCACCCCACCTCTCAGTATTATTTCCAACAATCCATTAGGTTGCTAGGGTTTCCAAGGTCCATCATTTTCATGAATAAAAATAGTAGTAAGTAAAACATGACAAAGAACTTTTGGGAGTTGATTTTGACTTCTCACACACTCCTCATACTCTCATGTCCCAAAGTCCCAGAAAAAGAAGCTCCAACACTCAAGAAAGTAAAAGACATTTCAGGTTTGCAATGGTAAAGGTAACTCTGTTTTCATAAAGTGAAAATTAGTTTCTAAAGGAGGGTGGGTCCCATTTATTTTTGAAAAAGTTAAGAAACCTTCCCTATATAAACTCAAAAACCCCCAAACTCCTTCATTCAAATCCTATTCACTCTTTGTTATCAAGCTATCCCATCCAAGAAAGAAAAAAATTCATTTTCCTGGGTGAAATTGGAAAAAAAAAATTCATGCGTTGTGCTTAGAAGCACTGCGTTGCGCTTAGGAGGTCAGCAATGCACTCAAAAGAACTATGTTGTGCTTTGGCACTGCACTCAGGAAAACTGCGTTGCGCACAGGGCAGAGTGCCCTAAAATCCTTCAAAACTCTCCCAAACTTCTTTTTTTCACTTGCAAGCTTGATTTTATTGACTTATAAGCTAAGGAACAAGTAAGTACTCCATCATCATCCATCTTTTTCTTTTCCAATTTCATCTCATGTCAATGATTCTTCAAGTTAGGGTTTGTAGCGAAAGTTGCATGGGAAATGAGAGGGTGAAAATGGCCATCGTTATTTTTTATTTCTAAAACATGTAAAATGATATCCTACACCTGCATACATGTTTAATGACCCATTTAAACCACTTTAACCACCTCAAAACAAAGTCTTAACACTCAAAAAGCAAAACCCTAGCTCACTCCTAGTGGTTTTTGGGCAAGTTTCATTATAAACCTCATTGTTTTTGCCTGCAAGAAAATCATTCTCCCACTTTCTCCCCACTCATTTTCATCAACTTCCAATGTCCTTTCACCTTTCTCAAGACCACTCCATCACTTTGTCAAAAAATCACCTTCATATCACTTCATTTCCATTCACGCCTCACATTTTTTTTTTCCTTGCCTACTGTTAGGGCTTTGTGTCATCATGGAGGCAGAATCTTCGCCAGAAAGAAAAAGACAACATAAAGGAGGGAATATCCTCAGATATGAACCATTAAACTGTAATACAATCAACATCTATCCTTTAATCAAACAATGCTTTGAGGATTTCCATTTCCTGGAATTTCGCAAAAGGGTGAGTGAGGTGGGATTTCATGAGAAACTAAAAAATTAGGTGGCAACTCAACTGAGTGGAGAAACTGTTGTCATTTTTGGTGTTGAGTTCAATTTTTCAGTGGCCTCCATCTCAATTGCAATTGGGTTACCAGACAATGGTGAATATTGGTTCAAAGGAATGAGCCTAGATCTTGAATATTACATGTTGGCATTATGACACAAGTTTGCCGCTATGACACAGGTGTTGTCCTTGATGGCAACTCACTCAGATGAAAGATCACAGTTCAGGCTCTCAGAATGAAGTAAAAAGAGATATACATAGGTTTCCCTTGACCAAGCCGCGTATACACGCGGGTTCACCGACCAAAAGGTTCCTATGCGTATACACACACTTTCACGCAAGGAAAGGCACATAAATGTTGAAAACTTGTTTTTGGTCCGTGGTATTTGGTCCCTAGTATTTTGACCTGTGGTATTGATCCAAGGTATCTTGACTAAAGTATTGACCCCAAGTATTTGGTCCAAGGTATTGCTTCTAAGTGGTTTTGGATCATGGTATTGAGTAAGGCCTAAGACTATAAAACTTAGGTGATCATTAGGCAAAGGCAATCAAGTATTGAATATCTAATGAAGAGAAAGGTCTAGAAAAATGGTGATTGGGTTATGGTACATAGCTGGATTTGAATCAAGGAGGAAATTGAGCGCTTGAAGAAGGATAAGTTCTATTAAAGGGTCAAGATCTTAAGGCTTGAAGAGAAGTATCTTTGTGTGGTTTTTGATATTTTATAATGGGCACATGTTTTGATCTGTAAATCTTATGATCTGGGTATAAACTAATGTCTGAATAGTTGAAAAGGGTAAATCATATTTTACAGATTTGTATGCAGGTTCAATATAGCAAAGGCGCATATACACACTGGTTCGGAAATTCAAAACAGCATATACGCAGGTTTGCCTTCTTATAACAGCGTATGCGTGCAGGTTCAACACATTGAAGTAGTGTATGTCTCATAAAATATTTTTTTGCTACTTCTGTTTACTGTTGTAGTGTTTTGGGTTCTGCTTGGGTTCTAGTATTGTTACTGTATTCTGGTTACAACATTCAAAGAAGTGATTATTTGATTCAGTTTTGGTTAGTGCAAGGAAGATTGGTTGATGTAGATATATTTTTATGTTTGATTGATGCTATTAATGGATCCAGTCTAAAAATTTATGAAACGTGGTCCCTGGAAGAAAAGAGAAGGTTGTAGCCTTCTGTAGGTCAGCACCTACATACTAGTACATGAGCTAGTACAAGAGCTAAAGGGGTTGTAGCTCCCATCTAGGAGAAGCTAAAGAAGAAAAGCATGATCTCCAGAGTATTACTATGTCACAACTGCACAAAATCCTAACTACTTTCGAAATGAGAGAAAGGGGTCCATCAGATATGAGAGAAGCCGCATTCAAAGCTTCAGGAAAAGAAGAACTCAATGAGTCAGGACATACGTCAGAAGGAGAGGAAGAATCAAACTTTGTCAAGAACCTTCAATGGGGTTCTATAAGATTCAGAGGTAAACTACCTTCCAAATGTTTTTCTTATGGAAGAGTGGGTCATTATGCTGCCAAATGTCCTCACAAAGATAAGCTTGATAAAGGTAAGGAATCAGCAAAATGGAATAGAAAACAAAGTGTAAATAAGAAGAGCTACTATACGCATGAAGATAGCGATGGTTTATCAAATAGTGATGAATATGAAAATAATAATGATTACAAATTTCTGATGGCTTTTGAAGATGATGATTTCTTGGATGCTTTGGATGAAGATGGTCTCTATGAAGAAATTTCTAAACTTTAAATCTGTCTAGAAGAAAAGAGTATGATTATAGATACTCTGAAATTCCAACTTGCTGAAAGGGAAAAACACAATGAAAAGTTAGAATGTGAAATTGTGGGTCTAAGAAAAGAAATTGAGAAAACAAAAGCTCTCAATCTTAGGTTTGCTAAAGGATCAGAAACTTTAGATGAAATTATCAAAGTGCAACATTCTCCTCTGATAAAGACAGGTCATGGATATACTGAAGAACCATCTCAAGCACAGAAGCCATCAACCTCCAAAAGCTATCTTAATGTAGCAAGGAGAAGTGAACATGTTGACAATCGTTAGCAGAGGCTTAAAGCAGATCACCAGGTAAATTGAGTTCAATCTACTTCAAGGATTCACAGAAGCTATAACCAACCTCAGGTAAATCATTCTCAATTTGATTCAAGAATGAATGTCAATGGAAATTACAATCATCAGGTCAGTAGATTCGATAATCACGGGAATTTCTTTAATGGCCAATGTTTTTCATGTCATAACTTTGGACACAAAGCTGCTCAATGTGTTGCTTACAAGACCATCATGACTAGAGAAACATGAAATCAAAGGAATGTGACTGGGATCATGAAAAGGACCAACAATAACTTTTTTTCTCTTGAAAATGAAATAGAATGCTCTATCTATAACAACTTTGGTCATGAAGACTCTGAACGCAGGAATAAATTTCAGCAAACACCTCAGAAGGAGCAAGCCTCATTAGTTCCCAAAACATGGAAAAAGAAAGAACCACAAACCGAAAGATGTTGTATAGCCTTATATGTAGAAGGACAATAAAATCAATGGTACATCAATAGTGGATGCTCGAAACACATGACAAGTGATAAAGAAAAACTTCAGTCATATAGTGCCTTAGAAAAGGAAAGAAAGGTCTCATTTAGAAATGACACCCCTGCACTCATAAAAGGTAAAGGCTATGTTCTCTTAAAAGAAAAGGTTAAAGCTGGGAATGTTATGTATGTTGATGGTTTAAAGCATAATATATTGAATGTTAGTCAAATGTGTGATCAAGGAAATGAGGTAGTATTTTAATCAAATGGATGTGTTGTTTGTGAGCTTGATACAAGAGAAACAGTGATCAAAGGCATAAGAACTCCAAATAATTTATACATACTCAAGGGAGGATAGCAACAATGCTATCTAAGCAAAAATGATGAACACTAGCTATGGCACAGAAGATTGGGGCATCTAATCTTCCCTCAGATAAGGAAAGCATGCAAATTCCAGGCTATTCGCGATCTTCTTGACATCAGAATTCTAGAAAATACAATATGAAAATCATGTCAATTTGGTAAGCAAACCAGAACACATTTCCCAGAGAAAGAAGGATCAGCTAGTAAGCCACTTGAACTTGTCCATACTAATTTATGTGGTCCATCAAGGAAAAAGTCTCCTCATGGAGAAGAATACTTTATATTGTTCATTGATGACTTTTCCATAATGTGTTGGATAGGACTTCTAAAGCATAAAGATGAAGCATTTGAAAATTTCAAAGCCTTCAAAGCTTTGGTTGAAAATGAATCAGATCACAAAATCAAATGCCTCAGATCTGATCAAGGAGGGGAATTTACGTCGGATGAATTCTTTGACTTCTGTGAAGAACATGGAATAAGAAGGGAATTCTCTACCACAAGGACTCCTCAGCAAAATGGAGTGGTAGAAAGGATGAACAAAACTATTCAACAAATGGCTCGTGCTATGCTAGATGAGTCTGGAACTCCTACAAAATTATGGGGTGAAGCTGCATTTGCTACCGTCACTATTCTCAACAAAACAAATGTTCGGGTAAACAACGCTCAAACTCCTCATTAACTTTGGTATGGTAAGACTCCTAATGTAAAATACTTCAAAGTTTTTGGAAGTAAATGTAACATCAAAAGGAATGATGAAAAACTTGGCAGGTTTGAACCGAGAGCAGATGAAGGCATTCTCCTTGGTTACTCTTCCTGAAGTAAAGGATACCAGTGCTATAGTAAAAGACTAGGAAAAATTGTTGAAAGTATTGATGTTGTGGTTGATGAAGCAGGGGAAAATTCAAAGCAGGTAAAATCTAAAGAGTGGGAAGAAGATGAGGATTATCCTTCCACATCAAATCAAACTAATGCTAAAGAAGAAGAAACGAATGAAGCACCAGAAGAGCAGATAACGGTAGAAGAAAAGACTCCATCCAGATATGTTCAGAAAAATCGTCCAAAGACTCAAATTTTGGGACAAAAAGAGGCAGGTGTACAAACAAGACGACCTATTACAGAAGCTTCAATCTATCTAGCATTGCTTTCCTCCATCGAACCACAAAATGTACATGAAGCATGCAAAGCTGAATGTTGGGTCAAGGCCATGAATGAATAGCTTGAGAAAATTGAAAAGAATAATACTTGGGAATTAGTTCCTAGACCTCATGATAAGAATATCATTAGAACCAAATGGATATTCAAAAATGAGTTGAATGAAAATGGTGAAGTTGTTAGAAACAAGGCTAGACTTGTTTGTAAAGTATATGCTCAACAAGAAGGTATATACTTTGAAGAAACTTTTACACCTGTTGCTAGAATTGAAGCCATAAGAATGTTCCTAGCTCTTTCTAGCTTTCAGAAGTTCAAAGTATATCAAATGGATGTGAAATCTACCTTTCTTAATGGTGATCTAGAAGAGGAGGTATATATTGAGCAACCAGATGGATTCATCCTTGGAAATGATCCGAAACTTGTATGCAGACTCAAAAAGACACTCCATGGTCTAAAACAACCTCCAAGATCCTGGTATTATCATCTTGACAAATACCTTCATCGACAAGGTTTTTCGAAAGGATCACCTGATAGCAATCTATATATAAAAATTGACAATGATAAATTGTTAACACTTGTTGTGTATCTTGAAGATATCATTTTTGGGAGTAATGAAGAAGCCATGTGTCAAAATTTTGCTTTGGTAATGTAAAAAGAATTTGAAATGTTCCCTTCTTGGTGAGCTCACATATTTTGTTGGTTTACAAGTTCAACAAAATAAAGATGGTATTTTTCTATCAAAAACCAAGTACCTCAAGCAGATCTTGAAGAAATATGGAATGGAAGATTCTAAACCAGTATGTACTCCTATGGTAGCAGGATGCAACTTCAGTGCAAATGATGAATTAACAGTAGTACATCAACCAACCTACAAATCCGTGATTGGTAGTCTGCTCTATCTAATAGGTACCCAACTAGACATCATGCATGCAGTGGGAATAGTTGGAAGATTCCAAGCAAATCCAAAGGAAGCACACCTTCAAGCAGTCAAAATGATTTTTAAATATCTTCAAAGGACACAAAACTTTGGTTTATGGTATCCCAGAGATACAAATCTTACACTTCATGCATATACAGATGCAGATTGGGCAGGAAGCGTGGATGACAGAAAAATCACTAGTGGTGGTGCATTCTTCATGGGTTCCAGATTAGTGTCTTGGTTCAGCAAGAAATAAAGTTCAATTGCATTATCTACAGCTAAAGCAGAATACGTGGTTGCTGCTTCTTGTTGCACACAACTTCTTTGGATGATGTAAACATTGCAAGACATTCAAATCACTTCTACTCCACCCATCTCCATTCTATGTGATAATACAAGTGCAATTAGTATTCCAAAGAATCCTGTCATGCATTCCAAGACCAAGCACATACCTATCAAATATCACTTTCTTCGGGAACAAGTGCTTGAACAAAAGGTCAAATTGGAGTATGTTCCCTCCAAGGAACAGGTTGTTCATATATTCACCAAACCACTACCCAAAGATACATTTAAATACCTCAGACAGAAGCTGAGAGTAGTTGATGCATCTTCTTTCCGTTGATACTTATCTGTTTCAGAGAAAAGTAGTTGTACACGAGTTTCATGAAGCATATCTGTGTACATACGTCGGTTGTTGTGGATACAGTCATCTATATGTTGGTTTGAAGAATATCACTGGGATAGAATTTGGATGAAAAGAGTCTGTTATGGGTTTTATTAGTGTCAGTCTTTGAAGCCTTCCTCTAGTGATCAAACATGCTCTTACAAAGTGGTCTTAGGGTGTCAAAGTCAAATTTTGTCATTTCAGTGAGTCTTCAAGTAAAATTTGGTCACTAGGTATTAGGTCTAGGGTTTGTCACCATGGTCTTCTAAAGTTCAATAACAGGCCAGCAGTCACATGAGGATGTTCAATAAGTTCATAAAATCACAAATTCTATTGATTATTTGCTCCATAAAGGGTTTTTACCTCAAAACTTTGTTTTGAGGTGAAAACAGGGTTTTTTAATTTCTTGTACAAATTCTATGTAATTTTATTGTTTTCATACGTAATGAGCATCATCTGCAGCCCTGGGTCACCTTTCCAAACTTCTGCACTCCAGCTCCTGCAAAAGAGACAAGAAAATCCAATTATTAGTCCATCAAATGACAAAAAGAGAGCCAAACTACAAAACAGGGTTTTTTAAAAAGCAAAGTGAAAAGCAACTTTAGAAAGTGGGATTTCTAAATGAAAATTTAAAATCAAAAGTATATAAAGTGCTCTTTGTGTGGAAGACATCACTTTTGTGCTAAAGTGAGAGAACAAGGAGAAAATCGTGATTTGAGGCAAAAAGAGGGAAATCGCAGCAAAGTTTTGAAATTCCTCTTGGTGCAGTGCACCTGGGCATAGGTGCGGCGCACCTACCTCACGCAGCGCACTGGGCACAGGATTTACACATAACTTTGAACTAGCATGGCACACCTGCCAGGCGAGGCGCACCTGGGTGTTGGCGCAACGCACCAGTCTACCAAGCCACAAATTCATTCAAGCGACCTTCTAAAAGCTCCAAAATTTTGCAACATCATTCCTCCAAGTAAGTAAAGCCTCCTTTTTGCCATAGCAAGACATTTTATCATCATTGATAGTGTTTAGATAGGTGAAAAATCAAACCCTAATTTGCTTCACAGTTGCATTGCAGAACTGTCTAGGTTTTTGTAATTTTGTCATACTTGTTGTTTTTACTCCCCTACATAATTCTCCCATATCCCATCCCTCTCCACTATATTTCCCTAATTTTATTCCCCTTTCCCTCTCTCATTTACACTCATCTTACTCCCTTTTTTCCAAACCCTAAAACCCTAACACCTAATTCCCACTATTCCCCAAACCCTAATCTTCATTCCTAAAACCTTATCATTCCCTAGTAACCCTACAGCCAACATCAAAACCTTCCTTTCCCTTATATTATCAATCCACTCATCAAATCCCAAAGAAGAAAACAACAGTCACCTATTCTTGAGAAAATCTCTTCATACTCATCATTTTACACCATACATTGGTAAATATGGAAACAGATTCAGCTTATGAAAGGGATGAGGAAACTGTGAGTGATTCCTCCCAAGAGATTCATGAACTAAGAAAACCACATAAGGGAGGAAAATGCATCCGGGAGGAGCCCACCACACTCACAGAGTTATTGGCTTGTCCTCTTGCAATAACATGTTTTAAACATCAGTCTTGCTACCAGTTTTGTGAGATAGTGGACAGGCTAAAATACCACCATGAACTTGCCAGGCTATTTTTCCTTCATCTTCACAATGGCCAGGTGAACTTAGCAGGTGTTTCCTTCACTTTGATACCTGAAACTATAGCTGCAAAAACGAGTATTCCAAATGTAGGTTAACAGTGGAACAAAGGGCAGCTTGTGGGAAAAGAGCATTATGAGTCTTATATCAAAGCTAGTTATCAAAAGAAAATTAGTAGGGTCTTTCCTTTCAGATACCTACAGGACACTTATGCTCCACTCATGAAGCTTATTATCAAATACTTCACCTGAAAGGGAAATTTTCTCACTTGTACACTTATCATGTTAGATTATTGATGCATTTCACTAGAGTGAGGATTATGAACCTCCCCTATTTCATATGTAGAAACATTGAGAAAATGGCTACATTGGTGCAAAGAAAACCTATTCATCAATAGTTCAACAAAATTACCATTTTTCATTGATCAAGACTGTTGTTTTGCATCAGCTGAGTTTGTTGAATGTTTCATGGGATACTTTCATTTCACATGAGGTTTTCAAAAGCCCTCAAGTGACCCCATTAGTGTTTCAAGAAGAAAGAGAGCCTTCAAATCAACAATAGGTTCATGAGACTCAAGCTATAGGTGTGCCAGTGTTTGTCACTTATGAAAAAGGCACAAGGAGATTATTTGCAGCTGCCAAACGAGTACTATCTTCACACGGGGTGAAAGGGGCTTTTCCTTATTCTTTAGCAGAGCAGGTACAGGATAAAGGGAAGCAACCATTGCATGAGGAAGGGCCTTCTGAAGGTCATGAGAGAGATTTTATTTTGATTCAAGATGAGGATACTGATTTGGGCTCCCAAAGCTCAAGACTCAAGGAGATCATCATAGAACAAGAAGCTGATATCCATGCCTTATCTCTTAACCTTGAAAGGTCTAAGTGGATCATTAATTACCTTGAGCAATGGAACAAGAAGTTGGAGGCTAAATAGACAATCATGGAGCTGCAAACCATAAGGGAAAACAAGCAAGCAACAAAAAGAAAGAAAGTCAAATTAACACCCCTTGAGCAAGAGATTCATGTTCACTGGGAATCTTGGCTATAAAGGGTGAGTATGAACTTGGAGAAGCTACTTGAGAAAGCCAATAAGGAGAAAAATATGTTGTGGCACATTGCTTATCACTATTTGGCACGAAACAAAATTTGAAAAGCTAGGATAAGGTGCCTAAAAGCCAAGTTGAGAAAGACTTTGAGGAGCAAGAAAGAGCAAGATAAGCTCAAGATCTTGGCTGAAGATTCATTGGCCTAGCATAGTACTTGATGCAGATCACTCATGCCAAATTTCAAGAAATTTGGTAAACTTTTTGGCAATTCTGAATTTTTCATGGAAAAAACAGGTTTTTCCAGCAGGTGCGTAGCACCACCTGGCACTCGCTTTTGATAGGGACCTCCTATGGAAGAAAACTTTGCATTTTTGGATTCCCTATGAAAATTTATGCATGCCCAGAAATTACTAGGAAATTTTGACAAGCTTTGGACCTCCAAAAGGGTCAAAAACACCTCAAAAATGCCCTTTGTGCCACTTTTTGGCCACACAGAAAGCAGTGTTGGGAGAACTGATTTTTGGAGGGGCAAATGGGCATCAAATTCAAAAATTCCACTTGTCCTAGAAATTAGACAGACAGTCATTTCCATTAGGCCAACTTGGAGAAAATTTGGTGAAAGGAAAGGCCTCCAAATTCAGCTAGGAAAAAGCACTACGCACAGAAAAAGTGGCGCTACATACAGGAGGAAAAAGTGCCAATTTTGCTTTAAAAACTCTGTTTTTCGCCTAGTTTACTTCCAGTTTGATTTTTTCTCTCTTATGGTCAAATTCATTATGTGACCTGATGTAAATTGATGTACTATGATGTAAAAATGATAAAAATTGACTTGATAAGGTAGATACATTAGTTGTAGGTGGTTTGGAGATGAATGAATTAGTTTTCTAGGTTTTAGAGGCAAGTTGTTCCATTGCCTATTTTTGTGTTCCTAGTTTAGATATAGTTGAAACCACCCCTCTTCTCATGGATTCGACCCCTGATGGATAGCACAGGTGGTTTGGAGGTCTATATCATGTGTTTTTCCAATCATTTGTAAAGGTTGGACTCTTGCGAATGATTTGAGCATTATTGTACATTCATTTCTACAGTTTGGCAAGGAAATAGACCAGGGTTTGCAGCATTTTGTGGGATTCTTGTGGCAATGTGATTTAGTATTGTTTCTCCTTCTGTAATTCAATTTATCATGTGTTTATGTATGCCATTATCTCTCTCTTTTCAGCTTAACTAAATGAATCAAGTATAAAGGTGGAAATCATTGATGTTGCAGTGCTCTACCTTAGGGTCTGTTTAGTTTTACATGTTTTCTACTATTTGAAGAGGACTCATGACACTTTCATGCCCTCTCCAACTCCTCACCAGTCTTAAGCCTATCCATTTCACTTAATTCAAAGTACTAAAGCATTTTCCTACCTCGCCCCACAGAAATCTCTGCAAGACTGAGTTCATTGCTCGAACCCAAAACTGCCTTTCACATTTGATCCAGCAAACCAACATAAAACTCAATCAAACTCTTCTGAGGATATGCCTAGCCTAAAATTAGTCTTTACATCAGCCATCTCAACCCTCATTTGTTATATTTTCCTTAGATCGACAACAAGAGATCCCTTTCCCAACCTGGTAGGGCTGGCTACCAGGTTAAGCATGGTTTGATGTTACCCTAGACCTACCTTCCTTAGCCTGAGGTAGATTTAGGCCCTAACAGGTCTGACAGTAATCATCTAGCGCAGGTTCAGGGGGAGCATATACTTCTAATAATGCATTTTCGGCATTATCTTAGAAGATCTTGGTACAATTTCACAGTTGTTTTTGTTTCAAGTGGAATAGGTACAAAGGGAGATCATGGTTGCTAATGGTGATTGACAGATGCTGCTGATGATAGTTGTTGATAACTATATTGTTTTAGATATTTTGTCTCTTTGTCATGTATATATTTTATTATCAAGGTCATGTAATGACCTAGTTTTTTTCCCCACTATGCTTGGGATGGATGATGTAATGTTCTTGTCTTATCATGTATCCCCACTTGGTTGGGTGGATGAGTCAATCTTGGTATATCCCCACTTGGTTGGGAGATGGATGTATGTATGAGTCCTTGGTGATAGGAAGGTCATTTATGATGTATAGAGTCATTTTCTTCTTGTAGAAACGCTTTTTGCAGACCTTGCTTACAATCAAGGGGAGAATGAACAACACACTTTAGCATATTAGATAATTCAACATGTACTCAGGGGGAGCATAACTCTTTGCCCTTGATGACAAAGGGGGAGAGTGACTTGGGGTTGCCATCAAGTCCAAAGGGGGAGATTCTTGGCATTATGACACAGGTTTGACACTATGACCAGGTTTTGTCCTTGATGGCAACTCACTCAAATGACAGATCATAGTTCAGGCTCTCAGAATGAAGGAAAAAGAGATATACGTAGGTTTCCCTTGACCAAGCCGCGTATACACACAGGTTCGCCGACCAAAAGGTGCCTATGCGTATACACACACTTTCATGCAAGGAAAGGCGCGTACATTTTGAAAACTTGTTTTTGGCCTATGGTATTTGGTCCCTGGTATTTTGACCCGTGGTATTGATCCAAGGTATCTTGACTGAAGTATAGAACCCAAGTATTTGGTCCAAGGTATTGCTTCTAAGTGGTTTTGGACCATGGTATTGAGTAAGGCCTAAGACTATAAAAGGAGGAGGAGACCATTAGGCAAAGGCACTCAAGTATTGAATAGCTAATAAAGATCAAGATCTAGAATACTGGTGATTGGGTTATGGTACATAGCTGGATCTGAATCAAAGAGGAACCTGAGCACTTGAAGAAGGATAAGTTCTATTGAAGGGTCAAGATCTTAAGGCTTGAAGAGAAGTATCTTTGTGTGGTTTTTGATCTTTTATAATTGGCGCATGTTTTGATTTGTAAATCTGATGATCTGGGTATAAATTGATGTCTGAATAGTTGAAAAGGGTAAATCATCTTTTACAGATTTGTACCCAGGTTCAGTATAGCAAAGGCGTGTATACACACTGGTTTGGCAATTCAAAACAGCGTATACGTAGGTTTGCCTTCATATAACAGCGTATGCACACAGGTTCAACACATTGAAGTAGCATATGTCTCATAAAATATGTTTTAGCTACTTTTGTTTACTGTTGCAGTGTTCTAGGTTCTAGTTGGGTTTTGGTACTGTTACTATATTCTGGTTACAGCATTCAGAGAAGGGATTGTTTGATTCAGTTTTGGTTAGTGCAAGGGAGATTGATTGATGCAGATATATTTTGATGTTTGATTGATGCTATTGATGGATCCAGTCTGAAAATTTATGAAATGTGGTCCCTGGAAGAAAAGAGAAGGTTGTAGCCTTCTGTAGGTCAGCGCCTACGTACTAGTACATCAGCTAGTACAAGAGCTAAGGGGGTTGTAGCTCCCTTCTAGCAGAAGCTGGAGAATGATAAAAGATTGTAGCCTTCTGCAAGTAGAAGCCTGTGTACTGGTATAAGATTACACTAGTACATAAATATTGCAAAAATAATTTTCTTATTAAAAGAAGATAGAGATGAATTGCAGCAGGTGGTTTTCACCCACATTGGGTTTCCGCCTTATATCTTGTGTTCTTGTGTGTGATTTTCTGCTCTATTTTTACTGTACCTGTTACTGCTTATATGGTTTTGATACACAAATTAAAGATCAACTGACTAAATAATAAGTTTACAAGGTATACGTTGGTTTCTCTAAACACAGTTGTGTATATACACAAGTTGCATTAATAGAAGTAGCGGATATAAATCTATTTATGGAAATGAAATATTGTTAAGTTGTTGATACTGACACCCCCCCACCCACTCGCCCTCTCAGTATTATTTCCAACACTACAAGCCTTTCTTGAAGACGCCATATAGAGAAACACATACTCACCTCATGCCTTTTAGATATTTATTGGAGAAATATGCCCCTTTGATGAAAATTGTCATGAGATTCTTCACTTGTGAAGGTAGAATCTCTAGGTTGTATACCTATCATATTCGCTTCCTAATGCATTTCACCTCTCAAAAGCCACTCAACATGTGTATTTATCTATTCAGGAGCATTTCCAAAATGTCTGAAAAATACAATTAAAAGACAAAGAGCACTCCCCAAGCTTGTTCCATCACAGACTCATCAAAACCATTGTCCTTCACTAGCTAGCAAAGAAAGGTATGGCTTGGGAAGCATTTTTGGAAGCAGCCCTGAAATGGCATGAGAAAAATGCAACATCTCAGTCTCCTAGTGCACCAAAACAACAAACAGAGGTGGGGTCATCTAGCAAAATAGTGGAGAAGACTCAACTACCAAAACTTGAGGTCACTAAAGTGTATAAGAAAGGGTAGAGACTTGTGTTTTCTTCTCATAAAGAGAAAGGGGCCAAGCCTTCTTCATCAACAAAGCAAGAACCAACATCAAAAGAGAAAGACACAGTTGAGCATGAGTTTGAGCTAATTGATCCAGAGACTACGGATCAAACCTCAAACATGTGATAGACAATCAAGGATAAGGACTACCAAATCAAGGAGCTAGCAATCAATTTGGAAAGGGAAAAATATGTTATATCATTCCTTGAATAGGGAAACAATCAACTCAAAGCAAAGGAGTTGATCCTAGAAAGGAAAAATCCAAGTCATTGCAGCAAGTTGGAAAAGGTAAGGAGATCATGGAATCAAGCAAGCCTGAAGCATCAAAGGGGAGAGAAAAGGAAAAGACCAAGAACAAGAGGCCTCAAGAAATCTTTGCAAGAGGAGCAAGAACAAATTTTGCTAAATGAGGATCTTGACCTAGAAGATAGGATTTCCCTAGAGGTTCATCAAGATAAGGAATATTGGCTCAACAAGGTGAATAAACACTTGTAGAAGCTCCTTGAGAAGGCAAACAGGGATAATCAGTTGCTCAGACACATGGTGCATCACTATCAAGCTCAAAACATGATCGCTAATGTCAAAGTAAAACAACTCGAAAATAAGCTCAAGGAGGCCAAAAGCGACCCAAAGGATGAGGGGAACTTAGATATTCTTGTTGAAGCATCAATGAAGCTATAAAAAAACATATTTTTACACCTTCCCTCCAATTTTGAGCAAATTTTGATCATTTTGAGTTTTTTGAGAAATTTTGGTCCAAGTTTAGAAATTGAGTCGCTCCAAAACACTTTTTCCTCAGGCCTCCATTTGAGGAAAGGTCAACATTTTTGTAACTCTATTTCCATCCTATAAAAACCCGTTGCTTAGATTTTGCTGAGGTGGCTCAGTTTTGGAGAAAAAGGTAAAAAAGTGGCAAAAAACTAGCATTCTAGACCCTTTTTTGACAGGCGCTGCGCTTCTAGCATGACCTTGGGAGAATGGATTTTTTAAGGCCTTTCCATGCTCCAAATTCAAAAATCCAAACTTTTCTGGAAACTTTACTTGAATGGATAATTTACCATTCTCTCAGTTTTTCATTGTGACCCCTCGAAGGCACCTAAAAGTCAACTCAAATTTGACACTGCGCTTCTGCACTTTTCTGTGTTTCAAATTGTAAATTACACTGTGTAAATTTCTAGTTTCTAGTTTGACTTAGTCAAAGTCAATATTCTCTATGTAATGGCACTAGTTTCGAGGCTAGGTGATGTAGGCATGAATAAATGTACATCATAGGTTGTTTTTTATGTTTATTAGGCCTCATAAAAGAAGCAAACTCCTAAACAAACTCTCCATGAAGTGTTTGAGTTTCACCTTCTCACTCTCACCTGTTGGTTGAGAGAATCTTGGAGTCAGTTCCTCCACCAAGGAATTCGACTCTTTAAGGTGGGTAAGTGGTCTAGGAGAGTCTATATGTATCATTTCTCCTCAGGAGAAGAGGGTTCAACTTTTTGTGAAGAAATCTTGCATGTAACCATGTTTTCAGCTAATATAGAGATAGGTTGCAGCTATTTTCAAGGAACTCTAGCCCAATGAGTTCATGGTGCTTGTAATTCATTATTTTTATTTTCTATTGGTCTAATCATCTTTATCTACATTATATCTCTTATTTCTACGAATGCCTTACAATAAAACACACAGAATTCTTGTTTTTCAAGCTTTGTTAGAATGGTGTCTAGATAGGATAGCATGATAAGAGTTAAGTTAGTTTTTGTCTTTTTCTACTAAAAAGAAAACTGAAGATACTTTTAAGAACTCGCTACATTTTAGATCATTTCGACCCATCTTATGGATAACAAATTTATTGTATCTGGTCATGGGATTTTTGAGGATGTTTGGTTGCCTCCAAGTGGTATGTTGATATTATGTATGTATTGCAGCATCTACAAACACCTCCATGTTTTCCCAAAACCAAATCTCATTTTCTTAAGTTGAAAGCAGTAAAATTTTGCATCATAGATCATTTTTTATACTCGAAGGATCCCAACAGAATGTTGTTAAATTGTATGTTGTAAGATGAAGTTCAAAGGACAATGGAGAAGTTTCACAAAGGGGATTGTGGTGGGCACTTTGTTTTGAATACCATAGCAACTAGAATCCTAAGGGTTGGATTTTAATGGCCAAAATTGTTTGTTGATGTGTATAAGAAGGTTGTTAGCTGTCAGGAATGCCAAATATTTGAAGGAAGGAAGAAAGTGCTCCCACTTCCCTTGAAACCCATAGCACTTGAGTCACCATTTCAGAAATGGGGACTCAATTTTATAGTGAAATTCATCCTACTTCATCTAGACAACACAAATGGATAATGACAACGACTGATCATTTCACCAAGTGGATCGAGGTAGTCCCAAGCAGACAAGCTACACACATGGTGATTATCCAATTCTTGGAAGGTAATATTTTGTCCAGATTCGGTTTCCCACAGAAAATTATTACAGATAATGTTGTTGCCTTCAGGTCATAGAAAATGATAAATTTTTGTCATAAGTACAACATTTTTTTAGGATACTCCATAGCCTGTTACCCTCAGGGTAATGTTTTAGCTAAACCATCCAATAAGAGTCTGGTCAACATTATTAAGAAAATGTTGCAAGAGAATAAGAGATGCTGGCATAAGAATTTGGTACATGCACTGTGGGAAGACAGAGTGAGTACCAAAAAGTCAATAGGCATGTCTCCATTTCAGTTAGTTTATGGAACAGATGCAATCTTTCCTTCCTTGTTGGGAGTTTCGATCATGAAATGATTGCAGGAAGCCGATGTAGAGCCTAATGATATGCAACGAAGAATTCATCAAATGATCCATCTTCAACAATCAAGAGAAGAAGTGTTCAGGAGCACAGAACTGATACAAGATCGAATCAAAAGAATTTATGACAGAAGGACTAAAGCAACTGATTTTCAAATTGGATATTTGGTATTGAAGCGGGATTCCAGAAACAACGAGAAGGATAAGAACAGAAAGTTTGTAAATTTGTGGAAAGAGCCTTTTAATATTGTTGCATCCCATGGGAAAAATGCTTATTTGCTTGAAGATTTGTCTGATGAGCCCGTTGGAGCAGGGCTTGTGAATGGCAGGCTACTGAAACATTTTCTTATCTGTTGTCATAGTTGATTCACCATTTCATTGTATATATCATTTTACTTTTGAATAATGCAATTGTGGGTAGTCGATGTTGGTATTTCAACCCCAAAGTGAAGGCCCTAAGATCCAAACATTATGTTGGCATATATAAGTCAGTAACTTGAGTAGGTCATGTGATTAATAGTCATTTCTTTTAGTCCGTTAATCATACTTTCAGTCATATTTTAAGTTTTTTGGTTGACTTCATTGCCCAATGGATAGCCTGCTAGTATATGTTTTTGTTCATGGCACCTCGATAGGAGGCTGCCATCCCCATTGGAGCTAATTCCAGGGTTAGTAGTTTTAATTTGTCGAATGTCTCTTGATTTGTTTAAGTTTCAATTGAATAATTCGAACTTATAATCACTGTCGTTGTCATAAGTTCGAAAGTCATTGTCCAACATCGCCATGAGTTTAGTCATCAAGTGGTCCAGCCAAAGCATAAAACACTATCGAGTCATTCGGAGTCATGGTTACAAATTTTTTAACAGCCAAGTCATGGGGTATGTGTCAGTTATGTGTATGTCAGAAAGTTATCTTGATTCCATTACAATTGAGGTTCTGTTTCTCAAGAATAATTGTCTTTTCAGAATATCCTATTTATTTTCCCCTTTCTAATCTACCATTGCTTCCCTAATTACATAACCTATATCTCCCATTCTCCCATTTTTCATACATAAATCCCTTTACATATCTCATATTCATTAGTCATATGAATTTTATTTTCCCCATCCCATCCTAAACCTATTCCCTCAAAATACCATGACTACATAGTATACATGACATAACCCATATATTCCCCCCACTATCTAAGCAATGTATCTACCCAAGTGTTCTAATGATTCCCATGCATAAATCATCATATCATCCCAAATTGATTGCCTTATCATATCATTCTACATGAAAAAATAGGTGCCAATTCAAATCAAACAAAACAATCGCCATATCTCTTCCACAATGTCTGCATTGCTAATTTCAAGTTGGTTAATTATCATGATTGAAGAATAATGATTGGTTTGCATATAAGCCAGTGATCGAGGATAGAGTTATAGCCATCACAGAGTCATCACTTGACACAGCGCTACGCAGTCACTGCACAAAATCCTTCCAAAGCCACACAACCTTGACATGACATGGTTTTCATTTTCTAGAGGTAGGGTCTTAACACTCATATCTTAATTTTTGTAAATGCGTCGAAATCATGTTTAGATAAGTCATGATTATCCTCTTGTTTAAGAGTCACTGCCCATGCCCTGTGCCACAGATTTTATTTTAAAATTGAAATCAAGGATTTGTAAATGAATGGTGATAGATGTCATATGTTGAGCTGGTCTTGGTAAAGGTTTGTAGGAATGTGTAATTTGCCAACAATCTTTGAAGGTGTCAGTACACCCTTGTCCTCACTGCACAACATGTCTGTGAAACACACCCTATTGTCATTGTTTTCCAAAACACAAAGTATTCTATTGTTGTTGTAGTCCACATAGCTTGCCACGAAGGTCTAAGAGAGCTTGTTGTGTGTACATAGGAATATGGCTCCCACTTCAAGCAAAGAGGGAGGGGAAATTGTACGAGTAGAGCCAAAAAGTATAGCCCTATTCAACTCTAATCTAGTGATTAGGGTAACATTTTGATACAACTTTCCCTAGCACATACCTTCAGAATAATCATAGCCAGCTACTCAAATTTATACAAATGTATTTCATTTGTGAGTGTAGGTTCAACAAACTTTATCAGTATCATCTTAGACTCTTGGTAAATTTCACAGCTAAAAATGTCATGAACCTACCCTACTATTTGTTTAAGAGCCTAGGGAGGATGGCAGAGAAAGTGCAGCCTAAGAAAGACAATCCCATGTTTAGTTTATTTCATTTCCCTTTGATAAAGATTTTGGTCATGTATGAACTTGAAAAGAAGAAAGTTTCATGGAAAAAATTTCTGTCAAGTCTAGGTTTATTGCCTCAAGCATATATTTCACCCATGGACATTTGTGAAGATAAAGACGAACCAAAATATGAAACAGTAGCTGATATAGAAGTGAAGGAAGTAGGTTAGAGAAAGAAACAAAGCAAGAAGTCAAGAAAGAATCCAAGCACAAACTAAAATAAGAAGGTTCAAGCATTAGAGGTTCATGTGGCAAAAGCTCCAACAACAAAGGTTCAATTGACAGAGTTGAAAGCAGAAGAGACAGTTCAAGATGAAAAAATCTTATTGAGACCTAGAACTAGGTCAAAGAATAAGTAGGTTGTTGAGGAGCCAACTCCTCAACTAGTTGATATTCTTCCAGAAGCTAAGCAAGACAAAGATGAAAAAGAGATTGAAACAACCCAGATAGAAGAAGAAGACCCAAAGATTGCTAAGATGAAGGATGCACTTGCAAAATCATAGCTTAAATTAGCCTTTTTAAAGAGAGAGAACCAAGAGCTTAGAGAGATAGCCTTACAAGAATCTCAGCCAAAGGAGGAAGAAAAGGAACTTCCCAAGCCTACTGCACAGGATAAGGCTAAACAGGTTATAAATGTTGAGCAGTTAGAAGAACCACAAGTGAAACCTAGAAGACCTACAACTAGGGCATCAAAATTTCAGCAAGGGTGGGTGTAGAAGATGAAGCAAATAGCCTAGTCACCTAATAGACCATATTTTGATCAATGGAGGGAGTATCACAGGTATATCGAAGAGCTTGAGGATTATCAAGACAATGAAAACTACAAGAAATTCGTTAACCAATTACCTGTGGATTGTAACAAAGAATTAATTGATGCCTCTAAGACAATGGATAGATGCAAGACATTTCCCAAATGGTATCTCCTTGCAGGGAGACAAGAAAATAATTTATATGGGAGGAACTTGGTGTTGAAGAGAAGGTTGAGGATCATGAAACAAAAGTTGGAAATCTTGGAGGTTGTGGAGGAAATATAGACAAGACGCTTAAGTGCCTCCACCTAGTAATGTGCCTAGGTCAAGGCCTAAACCGCAGTCATAGTCAAATCCATCTCAGCCAGCATTGATCAAAGAAGATGATACTCAATCCAAAAACATTGAGATCAAGTCATCCCCTAACAAGCCTTCAGCCAGTAAAAGAAAGAGGAGGTAATGGTTTGTTTTTTGAATGTACAAATTGTGATGATCAATGGAGACTTCCAGTGTTGTACAGCAAAATCCTTTCAGGTTTTGCAAAGGTTGCATGTGCCATTTTTTGTCATCCTGAAGGTTGGCTTGGGTAGTCTGAGAGTGTTGATTATATAGCTGGACCATTTTGTGAATTTTGGGGTAGGAAAGGAGGTATAAGCACAATTTGAAATCTTGCAACGCAGTCCTATGCACAATTTTGTGTGGAGTATTGAGGATGACATGTGTGACGGTAAGAATGGTAGATTGTGTTATTGTGCCATAAGATTGTTCATTGCCTATTCACCAGGTAGATGTCTACTAGTACATAGAAAATCATGCCAACATGTCATGTTACACAACTACTACGCAACATAGATTTCATAGCTAAGTAATGTTTCCTTTTTTTTCTTGTTTCTAAAATCATGGTTATGATTATTATGATAAGATTTTCATGGATTAGAATGGTGTCTAGATAGGATAGCATGATAAGAGCTATATTAGTTTTTGTCTTTTTCTACTAAAAAGAAAAGTGAAGATATTTTTGAAGAACTTGCTACTTTTGTGATCATTTCAACGCATCTCATGGATAACACATTTATTGTATCTGGTCATGGGAGTTTTGAGGATGTAAGGCTATTTAATGCCAAATGATATAAGCTAGAAAGCGTTGATGGTATGGTGAATTGATTTTGAATATACTTGTGTGAACTATGATTTAACTTTTCAGTAATAAAATGCTTGATCCAAAGTTTATCCAGTGATTACTCAGAGATTCTTGTGGTATGTCTTTTCGAATTTTTTCCTCTCTAGGGTATTTGTCATCTTATATATTTTTCCTCAGTTCTTCTTAAAGGTATAATTGAAACATATTTTCTAGAATTCATCATGCATGTTCTAGTGTAGTTGTGACTTAATGTTTCAAATGCAAATAAAATTTGGTATGCCTTTATCTTTTGTATTTATTCCTAATACTCAACCATTTGAGATGCAGTAACAAAATTTTAATCTATTTTGTCACATGTGGATGAGTGATGTTATATGTTTATTTCCCACTATACTACAATTTTTTCCTTTTCGAAAAATGTGCTAGACAAGTCTCTGTATATTTTATTGGTTGGTTATGATGAGCTATTAACTTTTGTGATCACATGCATTAGTATTTCTAGATCCTTCATGAATTTCCAAAAAATTCTGAAAAGTTTTCCTCAGATCTCGTCTCTGTCAAATTCTATGCTTTAGAGTCTATAATCTTTAGGTTTTTTGAGTGAGAGATCCCCCTCAGGCTAGAAAAGACCAGTTTCTAGTCGAAAGTGGTCTTGTGGTTAGGTTTCCTTCCTACAACAAAAGGAAATTACTATGTGCTAACAACATCTATTTTTAAAAAAAATTGTAGAAGGAGATTCTCTAAGGAGTTAGTCAAGTTCATTAATGTTTGTTGTTAGCTACCAACTTTATAAGCTCATTGTATTGAAGTTTCCAGCATCTATAAAAAAGTGATTTCAGATCAAGATCTTCAAGAAGATGCAACCATCACCAACATGTCTAAATTTTGTAAGGAGTTATTAAAGTTCATTGATGTTTGTTTCAAAAAGAGTTATAGAGTGAGAGCTAAATATTACACAATGTTGAAAAACAAGGCAAGCCCTAGGTTATGCTCTATGCAAGAAGGAGATTATCTTCTTTGCACTAAACATAGAAGAGGGTGAAGGTGCCAATGCAAAGTCTAAGAATGTCTTCTGGGGAATGTCCTGAACGAAGCTTAAACAATTAAAAAACTTTATGGAATTTATTTTTGTAAAATCATTAACAATGTGAACCTTCTATGCAGACTAAAAAACATCCATGGGACTAGAGATTGAAGCCTAAAGCTATGATTTCTAGCCTAGTTCATATCTTTTTCCTAGTTCACAAATTTAGCCTATTTCTTAGTGTCCGGATGGACAAAGCTTAGTTTTCATATTATAATTCAATGGTCAAAATCATCCACATAATTTATGCCATTTTTGTACATCCTGGTAGATGTGGGACAATTTTCCTTCCACATAGACACCTAAATAACTTAAGAGTTACTTCTCAAAACACCAATTAGAGTGTTGTTATATTTGCAAGCATCAATTAAAATTTTAAAGCAGTTAAAAAACTGGTAACTCAATATGAAACTAATGAGAGAAAACCCTAAAATAGTAAAGAGGAACCCTAAGGCTATGCATCTAATGTCTCAAAGAATATTAATACACACTTTCTATGATTTCTCCTACATATTCTCAAAAATTTGTAGTGTAGTGGCACCATAGAAGTCTTTTCTCTTTCAACTTCTCCTCTCGCTCACATAAAATAGTGTTTGTATGGTGTTCTTAGTATACATTTCTAATTCTTTTGCTTGGCCATTGAAACATGTTGGCTTGTCCTGCTATGGGATTCCTTATTCTGGAGAACTGAATTCAATAATGTTTGACCCTATGAACGTTGCCATATCATAGATCTAATCTTGTCCTTTGACATTTCCATATCACAGATCTAATCTTATCCTTTGGCATTGTGGTGGTAATTTTTTATTTTCAAATTTCACGTTCTTTAGGAAAGGATCATATTGCAGTTTCACACTCGATTGTTATTGTAAACTAAACTCTCATTGTTTCAATCTAGATGTTGTTTATAAAATAGAAATAAAAATCCAAAAATTTACCAATTAAGGTACAATATATGAGCAACCAAAATATATTCTATACAATTCTAGTTCTTCTCTGGAACTGAAAATATTTCATGTTAGAAAAATGAACAACTCCAAATGAAAAACAAAATATGAAGTTTACCAATGGGTATGGTGGCATAAGGATTTTATCCTTTCAACAAAAATCCATAGAAAGTGATTAGATTAGAACTTGGAATAGGTCCATAGCGCAGGTAACACTGCTATCCAGATTTGCACAGGCATGATACATACAACTTTAATGACTTTATTTTTGTATCTATTGTGTTGTAGTGCATAACATGTGGATACAACTTCAACTATTGTAATATAAAATTATAAATAGCAACTAAAACAGTGTCATCTTTAGCACAATATAGAACAACTTATAAAGAATAGCACACCAAATGATTAAGAAGACCTGCCATAGGTACCAAGCATGTTTTGAACTTGCTATCTAGAAAAGAAACCATAATGCTATTTGTGTACAAAGCTAACAAGCCCAGAGAAACTAGTCCATATATCAAACATTGGAGGAAATATTTCTATATTACTTGCAAATGATGTGGAGCATAGGTTATCATACCATGTACGTATATGTTGTAAGTCAGAGAAAAATGAGGTAAAGTTTGAGAAATTGGTAGGAAATCAATTTGAAAGGTATTCAAAATATGAGATTTCTTCAAAAGATCCTATTTCTTATCCTTGAACTAGATAGGAAAAAATATGTCACTTTCATAACTAGAATACTTTGGGATAACCTCTTTTTACTATATAATTTCTTCCAGCAGAAGTGTATCTTCCAACGTAGTCAGTGCATCAATGTCGAAACTCAATCCTATCAAACAACAAGCAAAGATTCTGAGCTAATAATTTCTAAATTGGACCCCTCCCTACCAAACTAAAATATGGAAAATTAGATTTTGACAACATTTTACAACTATTCATAGTAGTACCTGTGTGAAATGATTTTGGGAGTACAGTAAAATATGGCATAAATTCTAAGTGCAAATTGTGATGCTCCCTCATGCTTCATAGAAGTGTAATGGTTTGCAAAGCAAGTCCATCAATATTCTCCAATGCTTGTCTCTAAGACAACATGTAAAAGTGAAAAATCCAGCCACGAGCAACACAGAATCTAAAAATAGTTGGGTTTGAAATCAATTTTGAATTCTATGAAAATGTGCTCAAAACCATCATTCGTTCTCATCAAAATTCATACCATCTAAATGAGCAGAGATATGAAAAATATTAAGGTAGCAACATGCTGGCACTAATGAAAAAACCTTCACAAAAATTAAGTAATTACTTAGTTTCAAAGAAATTGTCCCTCTTCTCTAGCGTTTGATTGGAAGCCCTGTCCTATGATCACGTTTACAATAGGACTACCAAATATCATTTGATATGGTATATAAAATTCCGAATAGAGCTAACAAGGCCTTGATTCAATGGTGAGATTGATGGAGTGTTTAACTGTCTACTATCATTCCATTTGAGCGGGCCAGGGCATAGTGAGAATGGAATGTGAAAAAGGAATGCGGACAGGTGCAAGCCCCATGCGAAATTGGTGGATTAGATAGTCCTCAAACCTAGAATATAAACCAAAGGAAGTCTGTGTTATGCAGTGCAGCCCCCCGAGGTGTGTTTCTGGAAGCACTTCTAAAAGATGAAGAAATGAAAAACATCTTGATTCCTAAGAGAGTTCACTACCTATTAAATAGTAGAGCTTTGATCCGGGAAATTTCATTAAATGCAAGAGTGAAAGAGGAAGAAGTCACAAAAAATGATTATTGTTCTAACTCAACAGTCATTATTTATTGTCAACTTGACCCCTATAATTAGTCCATTTTCAATATTCAAAGATAAATGTCGAACAATGAAAGAAGATTGAAATGATAATTGTTTTCTCTTACCATTTCAAACCTTAAAGTAGTGTCCTCACATATAATCAATGACTAAAGGATTTTCACTATAGCATCCCCAACATTCGAGTTCATGGTTTCCATTGTTCCTCTCCCCAAGCCTTCAAAAAATTGTGTTCCTAGGCATTCATTATAATTGGTTAGAATGTGAAATAGGACAATCCATGAAAATTATATAATAAGTTCAAATTTAAAATAAGGATAAGGAATTCAAACCATTTCAAGAACTATAAAAATGAAAATCAAAACATTGATCCACCTTGTGGGCACCCTACATGAGGTCCATGTGCCTTACAACTTTCTCTCCATAACATAGCATGCAAGCTCTAAAGAAGACCACTTAATGTTGCATCAGGCTAACATATGTATCATGCTAACATCTGTGAGTAGGCAGATTGAAACCTGAGAAGGGTTAAAGTAGCGATACAATGCATGAAAATAGCCATTCTAGTGGGTTTTCGCTAACCCATGAACCCCAAAGTAACACTAACTAGTTAGTGGGATAGTAACACTTAAAGGTTAGGAGGTGTCTAGTGAAGTCCGAACCTGAGTAAGGCAGTCAACTAAAGCGATGATCAGACCCACTTGATCATACTTGCCAATCATAATTGAACTCATTGAGCCCACCGATAGAACTTCATTACCCAACCATCACTGAGAGTCAATCCACGGGATGGAGGTTAGGTACCCATTACCCTCCGATTCACCATTCAAAATAAGGGAGCACATACCCATTGAAACATGCATCTAGGCCGAGAATTGTTAAATTTGGAGGCATAGGTCAAAAAACTAAATAAATATGTAGAGCTTGCATATGAGTCTATTCCAAATCAACTTCCAAATCCAGTCCCATATCTAGTTACATTTGAACCAGAGGCAGATGAATTCATTGACCCGGAACCAGAAGCAAATGTATAAAGAGTAAAGGCACCCGAGGTAGAAGAAGGAGAATCAATAGTTTCACCATCAGTGATAGAGATTGATTCCCTATTGCAAATATAGCATCATACCTTCTAGGGTAACTTGTTGGTAACTCATTCAAACACTGATAAGGTAGGTGAAAAAAAAGGTCAGCATAGGGCACATCATGCCTCCTACCCTATTGCATAAACAACATGGTCCGATTCACTGCTCTGATCCAGTCTAGTGTCTTATTCGATCCTTGGGAAGAAACGACCCAATAAGAACCATATACTCCTAGGTTCTCACAACGACTGATTCATTCACCCATTAGCCAACTCAAAGAGCCATGAAAACACAAATCAGTCAGAAGAAAGTATCATAGATTTCACCAACAATACAAATAAAGGGACCAGGGGCGGTACATTCAAATCCATTCATTGGAGATACACATCAATGCATGCAAAGGTATAAAAAGAGTGGTAAAATCATTTCCTCAAAGGTACTAGTAGCTTTCTTCTTTTCCGATAGGGCTGTTGTTATTCTTGCCTTTCCTTCCCTAATAGATTTTTTTTTCCTCTCCTGACAGGGTGAACAAATAATGGTTCTAGGCTCCAAGGATATCTAAATTTCACGAGAAGCCAATGTAGTAGGAGAAGAAAGAGTTATGGATACTAAACGAGCCACAAAAGCAAGGGCCTTCCTCTACCAGTCCTACCCTTGAATGGATCTTCGCCCTTGAACATATCACAAAGATTTTTTTGTGCGGCCTTCCCCCCATTGCAAAGCTTGTTTCATCGCAATATTTCCTCACTCAAAATATCTTAGCTTCTTCACTTAGAATACCTTAGCTACTGGGGGATATGTTGCTTGATTTTATGCAATTTATTCAGCCTCTCTGCAAGCTATGGATATGCATCAGGATCTACTAGATTTTGCTTCCCTGCGTACAACCTACATACAACATGGCTAGTACATGCTTAGTACATGCAACCGCCATTTGGTCTAGCAACATGTGTTGTGAAACTGCCATGTGTTCTAGCAAGTGTGACATGTTTTGTGAAACCACCATGTGCTCTAGCCAGTGTGACATGTGTTGTGCAAATTCCATTTGCTCTAGCCAATGTGACATGTGTTGTGGTGTGGCATGCTACTTATGAGATTTGTTTCTCTTATCAAACATAGTATAGACATAATATATAGAAGCATGTTCATGCATGTTCCTCAACTAGCATTTAATGCCCTCTACTAATTTTAACATTAGTTTAGGTAGTTTGAAAATGTGAAACAAAAAAATAATTATAACCTATTCTTTTTCCGCCCCACCTTAGGAAGAGGCCAAATAAGATGGTAAATCAATTTGTGCCTAAAAAAATTGATTATACTCGATGAGCCGAGACTAACCAGCAACTCAGCTAATACTAACCTCACCATCTTCGACTACTATAGTCCCATGCCAAGATGACATGGACTAATAAGAGAAATGTATGCTTAAAAGTGCACTCTTAACCAATAAGCCATTGCTAATATAAGAAGAAAATACTTTAAGAACAAAAAGAGTTATAACATCAATTAATGCATTTTGAAACATTTTTTCATCATTGGTTTATTACTTTGATATTTCTTTTAAGTCAAATATTTCTTCCCCTTATTTAAGCATAGGCTTGTTTCTTTCTTTTGGGACGATTAATATTTATTTAGGATCCCCCGTGAGCCCAACATAGGTCTATGATTGATGTGATCATACATTCATTGTTAAATATCACATATTGGATTTTGAGTTTTGTTGCCTTTCATGTGACCGGAGGCATTGTTCAACTTCCACATTGAGTCTTTCATGGGCATGGTGGCATCAGCTCAAACATCATTTTGCAATTTTAGACCCATTGGGATCTCCAATTCCTCCACTTGAAAGGCTAAGTTAGTTGTTGTTAGGATATTCTGACACATAGGAAATAGTTAAGTATAACTTGGTCTAGTGTAGAGTTAGTTAAAGTGTGTTTCTTTACTATGTACTTTTGTAACTTGCAATCCGATGGTCACGATATGTTCTAGAAGTGATCTGATGGTTCATTCTCTCCTCGGTATTACCAACACTTGATCCATGGCTTAACACTCGATTGGTCCATGATCTTTATTTAAAGAGCATGGAGGGTCATTTGTAAGGTGACCGTTCATGAGAGAAGCTTATGTAAATTTTATTTATTTTACATTAATAAATTGCTTGAAGTGGCCGCATTATCTCAGGCCATGGAATGTTTCCCTCTTTGAGGGTTTTAACCATGTCAAGAATACCGACGTATTGATCCGTGATCTATTTGTGAGCAGTGTCCTTTGGTGTTCTATCTGAGGAACTTACCCAGTAAATTCCTACATGGTATCAGAGCTATTTGATGGCCGCATCCATTGGTGATCCAAATCCAAAGTCGGTACAACTGCATTCGACTGTCATTTCCTAGATCTACTGTTTCTGACTGCTTTCGGGCCGAGAGGACTATTCTATTGTGTTAGGATCATTTTTTCTAGTGAGGAACCCCTTTTGTTTCACAAAAAAAGGTTTCTGGTAGCTCGAGCTATGGCTTTTTTAAGATCTAGAGGTATACAATCTTTATTTGTAGTTTCAGTTATTTATCTCTTTGTTTATTTCAATTTATTTATCCCTCTGTTTTTTGTTACCAAATCTATACCATTCATTTATGTGTATGCTCTTTGTCCTGTGACTCTATGCGATCTGGCAAATCAGAAACAAAAAGGAATGATTTTCTTCATGCGTATGCTCTTTTCTGTCGCGCCTTAGTGTGATCTCAGAAATCAGAAACATTGAAGAAAATATTTAGTTTCCGGGAAAAGCTAAATTCAAGCCATAAGGTTTGGTTTTTTTTTGCATGTCCGTGTTGTGTTGTGTGGTTTTTTGTTTTGTAGGCAAAAAGGGATTTTTCAAGTAAGCACGCACCCTAAAGCTTTAGTGACTAGAAAACAAAAAACAAAAAAAAAACAAAGAAACTCCTTCCTCTTTTCCAAAAATTACCGACCTTTTAAACTAGCTCACTTGGTCCAAAGTTACTTTATGAGAATAGAGGTCTTGAGTTCAAGTTTTTCTTTTTGTTGAGTTACTTTTTCAAAAAGTACATGTATCTTATGTTTTAAAATTACTTTATGTAAAAGTGTTCTCGCCTATTATAAAAAGTGAGTCACTTATAATTCTAAAGTCTTTTTATCTTTTATTTAAGTTACAAATTAGTGGGTAGATCATAAAGTACCATTGTAAAAGTGACTTTCACTTATTTATAAAAGTGGGTCACATAATTTTTTTTGTTTTCTAAAGTGAGTTAATTTTTTTTGTTTTTAAATATAACATTATCATTCACTTCTGCACAATCACACACTTCGTCGGCATCTTCAACAACGTTTCTTAAAAAAACCATAACTTTTTCATCCAGAAGTTGTTTTCAGAGCCGTTTTTTTAAATCAGCCTAATTTTTTGAAATCTTTCCATTGGAACAGTTTGTTTCAGCATCTACAACTTTATTTTATGTTAAAATGGAAAGTCCATGCCACGTTATTCTTGATAGTACCAAATACTTCCAATGGTGGTCCTACATTGTGGATTTACTTAGAAGTAAAGGTCTTTACACAATAGCCTCATGCCAAGAAACTAAACCTAAAGATGGATAAGGCAGCCAAATGGGAAAATAGACAAGATCAAGCACGTGGGTTGATAGGGATGTCTATTTCTCCAGACCTTAGATACCATATTGCAGAACTTGATACCCCTAATGAAGCAATGAAATAGCTAACTAAAGTTTTTGGAATTAAAAATGATATTAGAGCCCACCAACTCGAAAATGAGTTGTGTACGTTGGACTCCATTGAAAATTTTTGTCCAAGTTCAAGACCCTTAGACTTCTCTTGGAAAGTGTTAAGGTTAAGAAAGAAGATGGGAGCCTTATCTATTCCATTCCTACTAAAGTTGGGACCATCCAACTCTGTGTTTTTCCACCTTCCATTCTACTAGAG
The DNA here is from genome assembly GCA_000404065.3 of Pinus taeda. NCBI lineage: Eukaryota > Viridiplantae > Streptophyta > Pinopsida > Pinales > Pinaceae > Pinus > Pinus taeda. The sequence continues at coordinate 59,512 of APFE030894334.1, read as the reverse complement.
AAGCCATTATTTCTCAAGGACAAGACTACAAATCCCCCTCTTTTGATGCATTTTGTGATTCTTTAATAAGAGAACAAGAAAAACTCTTACATCTTGGTCTTCTTAATCTTGGAAACTCTTCTAAGAAGGTCTTAGCTACCCAAAAAAAACCAAATTCAAACAATCCTAAGAAGAACTATCCTAAAAAGAATGGTCCTAAACCAAATAAGGGTCCTAAGCAATTTCAGTCTCAAAATGAAAAATCAATTCAACAAAATGATAAGGCAAATAAAAACAAAGGGAAGAAGACTGATAAACATATCAGCTTTTGTAATCAAGATGGCCACTTAGAATCCAAATGCTTTAAGTGTTGGAAATAATACTAAGAGGGGGGGTGAATCAGTATTTACAAATCAATAACTTTTTCATTTCCATAATCATATTTATATACACTACTTCAGTGATGGGAACTCGCGTGTGCACGCAACTGTTCTTAAGGCAATTAGCGTATATCTAGTGAACTTATGATTTAGTTAATTCATCATATGTTGATCTTTAATTAGTGCATCAATACTTTATTAAACATTTAACAGTAACCATGTGTAGTAATAACAGAATAAACCATCACACATAAGCAACACACATGAACACCAAGATTTAAGGTGGAAACCCGATGTGGTTCAAAACCACCTACTGTTGTCGTCTCTGTCTTCTTTTAATAGTAAGAAAAACTATTTACAATCTTGTACTGGTGCAAACTCATACCAGTACGCAGGGACCCACTTGAAAAAGGCCACAACCTTCTCTTGTTCTCCAGCATCTTCTGGAAGGGAGCTAAAACCCCCTAGTTCTTGTACTAGCTGATATATTTACTAGTACGTAGGCTCCGATCTACAGAAGGCTACAACCTTCACTCATTCTCCAGTTGCTACTAGAAGGGAGATCCAACACCCTAATCAAATCACCAGCCACTATCGGCAGGAATCTTCGCCTTCCTCACTAAAGGCTTCAACCCTCAGTATCCTCCAGGGACCACGTTTCATAACTTTTCACACTGGATGCTTCTGGTACACAACAATACACATGAAGGACTCATTTCATCAAATTTTCATACTAGATCCATTAGTAACATTGAAGCTCAAAATAAATCACCACTGCAATATAACCATCAAATACATCTGCATCAACCAATCACTTAAACCCAATCAATCTATGATATAACTGAAACCCAATAATCAATCTCTAATATAACTGAAACAATCAATCACTAAAACCTCTGAACCTCTGACACAACTAAATCAAACAATCACTGAACCTCTGACACAACTGAATCAACCATTCATTCAAACTTAATCAAATTCAACCAATCAACTGGAACAAACATATCATTGTAACCAGTACACAGATCTGAACCTAGAACACTGCATCAACAAACAAAACTAACTGTAACCTCAAAAGGCATGTGTCAAAATGTATACACTCCTTTAATGAAGCAAACTTGTGTGTATACGCTACCTCCTTTTGTCCAATCTGCATATACCTCTAAATATATTGAATCATAAAACCTTTGAACCACAGCCTATACCAATCAGTGACATTCTGAAGATCTATTGTCATATTACAAAGTTCTAAACAGATAGAAACAAGGATCACCCATCTTTCCCAATCAATTAATCAATGAGAAACAAACTCTTTACACATTCAGTTTTACTTTTAGATCTAAGAAGACTTCATTGACATACAACAGTAAAACAATAGCACTGATCTGATATATCATTCGTCCTTGAACATCAAGATTTTGTTTTTCATATGCTACTTGGAAGAGTCGAACCAACGTGTATACACACCTTCACCAAAGCGAACTAGTGTATAGATATGCAAATACTTACTTATAACTTTGTTGTAATTCCCAACTTCAGACATACCCAGATCATCACATATAAAGGATAAAACATGTGTTAGTAATCAGATCTAGCCCATCCATTATCATATCACATCATGATAAGTCATTATGATCTTGATCCATAATTAGATCTCATCCATCATCAAATGATCAGGTGCATATTTAGTCTAGATCAAGCAAAGCATCATAAACCCATAACATGCATATTTTATTTTGATCTAACACTTCATAAGATATTCATTACTTGTGCACCTATCCCTTTGATCTTCTCCTCCTTATATATTTTTAGACCTTTCTCAATACCTTGGACCAAAACCACTTAGGACCAATACCTCGGACCAAATACCTTGGACCAATACCTTGGACCGAAACCTCCAACCAAAACCTTTGACCAATACCTCGGACCAAATACCTCAGACCAATACCTGGACCAAATACCTCGAACCAAAACCTCAGACCAATATCTTTATTTTCCATCCCATATGCACTTTTCCTTATGTGAAAGCACATGCATATGTATACTCTTCTTCTATTCCATGAGTCTACGTGTATATGCTACTTGGACAATGTAAACCAGCGTATACTTCTTAAACCATTCTCTTTCTTCAATTTCTTGATTCTGATCTATAGTCCTTTGTTCCTTCAACCTATTCTTTTGGACCATTACGTTGTTCCCTCTGAATAGACTTGTTGTAATGTATATTACTTCTGAAATGATTACTTTGAACTGATCTGCATTTTTTCACATCTGTATATCTCTCCTGTAGATTCATCTAGTTACGTAGATTCATCTAGTTACCATATACAAGTGAGTTGTTCTGCTACAAGTGGGTATCCATCAAGTACAACACATGTATCATAATGCCAACATTAAGAAGATGAAAGCCTTGGAAGCAACAGTGAAGACGCATAACATCCATTTGGAGCACTCTTCAACTTCAACTTCATCTTCAGGAATAACAATTTTTGCATGTAGTTTTCAATCATCTCAGTCTGGTTATGCACTAAATGTATCTTCTTCTTCTCATTCTCATGAATGACTCATTGATTCTAGAGCTCCTTATCACATGGCCAAAAACAAAGCCATGTTTTCTTCTTTAAATGATTGTCACACCAAAAATATATATGTTGGTGATGATAGATCTCTTAGTGTTGTAGGGACTGGAACTATTCATCTAGACAATGGTCAATTTAATGATGTATTATGTGTTCCAACCTTATCCTGCAACCTTCTATCTGTATATCAGATAACTCATTCAGGTGAAGGTAAAATCGTTGAATTTTCACCTCACGAGGTTGCAATTAAGGACCTAAGAGATCCTAGACATATTTCAGCTACTGGCATTGTTGATGATTCTATAAGGTTGTATAAGTCTCACAACTTTGGGTCATCAAATCTTCCCTCGGTATTTGTTGCTCATAATGATGAAGTGAGCAAACTTTGGCATGAGCGATTTGGTCACTTAAACTATCGCTCCCTTCAGAATCTATGTAAAGAAAATATGGTGACAGGTCTTCCAATGGTATCTTGCAGAGATGGTGTTTGTTCCGGATGTGTACTCGGAAAACATCATCAGGAAATTTTTGAAAAACGTGCCTCTTGGCACACATCAACCCCTTTACAGTTTGTGCATAGTGATTTATGTGGTCCACTTCCATTTGTTTCATTCTCTGGCTACAAGTATTTCTTAACTTTTATTGATGAGTTCTCCAGACACACTTGGGTATACTTCTTAAAACTCAAGAGTGAAGTATTTAACATGTTCTTGGCCTTTAAGGCCTTTGTTGAAAAACAATCTGGACATCAAATTCTTTAAGCTAAGATCTGATAATGGCGGAGAATATGTTAACAACAAATTCATCAACGTTTGCACTGAGAATGGAATTCAAATGCAACATACTGTTCCATATACTCCACAACAAAATGGTGTAGCTAAAAGGAAGAATCACACCTTAAAGGAAATGGCTAATTGTATGCTTCAATCTAAGAGACTTAGTCTTAATTATTGGGTAGAAGCAATTAACTGTGAAAATTACATAATAAATCGCACTCCTACTAAGGTTTTAATGAATATCACTCCAAAAGAAGCATGGAGCTCAATTAAACCAGATGTAAGTCACTTTTGTGTTTTCAGAAGTGAAGCATGGGCCCATATTCCAGATGAGAAATATAAAGCTTTAGAACCCAAGAGTGAAAAATGTATTTTTGTTGGAGATTCTGAAGATGTCAAAGGATATAGACTTATTCAACTTAAGTCCAAAAATGTTATCATTAGAAGAGATTTAAAGTTTGCTGAAAATATATCGGCCTACAAGCCTAGTTCGGCAGATGTGCCACCTCTCTCTATCTCTTCTACTTTCGAAAATATTTCTTCTTTAGATGATGAAAGCGAGGATGACAATCCTCCCCCACCTTCTCAGGATCCTCCTTCAGCTCCTCAACTTCCAAAATGGGTCCGTGCTACTCGGGATGCAGCACGTGATCTTGCTAGTGATCCTGCAAATCAACGACGTACATGTTCTCAGTTCGATAGAGCCTCTTCTTTACTAGCTCAAGCTTTAGCGAATTATGATCCTGACACCTTTACAGAAGCTTCAGGCCATCCAGATTGGGACGCAGCTATGAATGAAGAATATCATTCATTATTGGAAAATGATACATGGGTCTTGTTCCTCTACCAAAAGGACGAAAACTTGTTAGATGCAAATGGGTTTACAGAACCAAGTATGGACCAGATGGGAAAGTTGATAAACATAAAGCTCGTCTTGTTGCTAAGGGCTTTTCACAGGTTGAAGGCATTAACTACACTGACACCTTCTCCCTGTTGCCAAAATGAACTCTATCCGCCTTGTTCTTTCCCTTGCTGCCTCTTTCAAATGGGAAGTCCATCAGATGGATGTTAAATCCGCCTTCTTGCATGGGGACTTGCATGAAGAAATCTATATGGAACAACCCATTGGCTTTATATAAACAGACTCTAGTCTTGTATGTCGGCTTAAGAAATCCCTTTATGGTCTCAAGCAAGCTCCTCGGGCTTGGTATGCAAAAATGGATAACTTTCTTTTAGAATCTGGCTTTTCTAGGTGTCATTCTGACAATACTATCTATGCCAAGAAAGTGGGCAAGTCTCTTATTATTTTCGTTCTTTATGTTGATGATCTTATCCTCACTGGTAGTGATCCCAACCTTATCAACCATGTGAAGTCCAACCTTAAGAAGTTTGAAATGACAGACATAGGACACTTGCATTATTTTCTTGGTCTTCAAGTCTTGCAATCTAAGGAAGGTATTTCTCTTTCCCAATCCAAGTATGCCTATGATCTTCTATGCCATTTTCACATGGAAGACTGTAAGCCAGCTCCTTCTCCCTTTCAGTCTGGAGCCAAACTTTCATTCACTTGTACTTCCCCTGAAATTGATGCTACCTTATACCGTCAACTTGTAGGAAAACTTTTGTATTTAACCCATACTCGTCCTGGCCTTTCCTTTGTTGTTGGCCTTGTTGCTCGGTTTATGCAAAACCCACATGAAACTCATTGGAAAGCAGCTAAAAGAATACTTTGTTATGCTTGAGGTATAGTTTAGTTTGGAATTCATTACAATGCTCAAGCATCTCCTCTATTGGTTGGTTTCACTGATTCCAATTGAGCTGGTGACCCTGATGATCAGAAGTCTACTGTAGGTTATGTGTTCACTCTTGGTTCAGGACCTATTACATGGGCTTGCAAGGAACAAGGTGCCATTTCTCTTTCCTCAGCAGAAGCAAAGTATCGTGGTGTCGTAGAAGCTAGTAAGGAAGCCTTGTGGCTTCGTCAGATACTATCAGAGTTTTGCTTTCAGCAGCAGCATCCGACTACACTTTGGTGTGATAATCAAAGTGCCATTCAACTATGCAAAGATCTAGTCCAACATCAGCGTAGCAAACACATTGAATTGCACATGCACTTCATCAGAAGGCTCATTCATGACCATGTTCTTGAAGTGCAATATTTTTCAACAAATGGTCAAGTTGCAGACATCTTTACAAAGGCTCTCACAGAGGCGAAGTTTACTAAACTTCGATTTATGGTTGGAGTTTAGGAAGTTGTCACTAAGGGGGGATAGGCTCTAGTGCCTCCTTCCTTCTCCTATTGTGTCATATTTGTAAATCCTTTCAATCCTATCCCAAGTTGTTCTTAAGGGGGGATGTTAGGATATTCCCGACACATAGGAAATAGTTAAGTATAACTTGGTCTAGTGTAGAGTTGGGTAAAGTGTGTTTCTTTACTATGTACTTTTGTAACTTACAATCTGACGGTCACGATATGTAGTGATCCGACGGTTCATTCTCTCCTCGGTATTACCGACACTTGATCCATGGCTTAACACCCGATTGGTCCATGATCTCTATTTAAAGAGCATGGAGGGTCATTTGTAGGTTAACTGTTCATGAAAGAAGCTTATGTAAAATTTCATTCTTTTATTAATAAATTGCTTGAAGTGGCCATGTTGGCTCAGGCTGTGGACTGTTTCTCTCTTTGAGGGTTTTAACCACGTCAAAAATATTGGTGTATTGATCTGTGATTTGTTTTTGAGCGGTGTCCTTTGGTGTTTTGTCTGAGGAACTTACCATGTAAATTCCTAAAAAACAACATAAATTTTCAAAAAATTCCCATTCACTGGCCCATCAAAAACTACTTTTCCTCCCATATTTTGCAGTAGGAAGGTGTTGTTCCCTTGAATCTGAGAAATAATAAAAGGCCCTGTCCAGAAAGCATCAAACTTCCCATGATTGCTTTTCTTTTCTTTCAGTGCATCCCACTTTAGAACCAAGTCTCCAACCTGAAAATTATCTGCCTTTGTCTTTCTGTCAAAAGCTTCCTTGATCTTTTTCTGATGTGTCGTAGCCTTTTCAACTAGTTGTTCTCTGATTTTATGTACCTCTACTAAATCACTAATTCTTATAATGGTCACTCTGTCAGCCCAATGTGCATATTTGAGCTTAGAATACGAATTCTTTTTGTTTTCATCCAACAACTTCTTAATTATCCTTATCAAACTTTTGTTGGAATATTCTACTAGACCATTTCCTTGAGGGTAATATGAGGTGGAATGAACTAGTTTAATGTCCATTGAATCACACATTTCCAGCAATTTTTCTGCTCTGAAAGGCTGCTGCATTATCAGTGACTAATTTATGTGGACAACCAAACCTGGTGAAGGTATTTTCTGTCAAAAACTTCATGACCACATTATGATCAACCTTCCTGGTAGGGATTACTTCAATCCACTTTGTGAAATAATCAGTGGCTACTAATATCCATATGTGCTGGCCACTGGAACGTGGATTGATTTCTCCAATGAAATCCAAGCCCCACTGTTGAAAAGGTCCTTTTGCATGTATTGGTTTTAGGGGCAAGGGGTTAAACTGTTGTTTCCCTTCAAATCTTTGGCACCTGTCACAAGATTTAACAAATGAAAATACATCAAAAAATAAAGAGGGCCAATAGTACCCAACTTTGAGAATCTTATGGGTTGTAGTTGTCCAATAATGGTGTCCTCCAGACGTGCTAGAATGAAACTACTGCATAACTTCCATTGATTGTTCTTTGTCCAGACACCACAAAAGCACTCCTGATGGATCCCTCCAATAGAGCGGATTTTCATTAATGCAATATTTTTCTTCTCTAAGCTTAATTGTTTTGGCTTGACTTGGGCCTAGGCTTGGAGGGATTTCTAGCTTCAGCAAGAATTTAACTATTGCAGAATACCAATCACAAGAAGCTAGATTTTTGGCCACTGACTACTTTCTGTCCGGTTTAGTTTCTTCCTCTCCTTCTGTTTGACCATTTTCTGCACCTGTACTTATGAAATCTATGTCCAATGATCTGAAATTTTCGTCAGCTAATAACCTGGCAAGACCCTGACCTCTAACAAGCTTGGTGGACTTCAATTCTATATTAAACTCAATTAATTTTGCAATCCATTTAGCCCTTCTTCCATCAACATCAGGTTGTGTTAAGACATCTTTTATTGCAGCAGAGGGTACATATGCAATTATCTTTGAATGCAGAATATAAACTCTGAAAATTTTTAAAGACTTGATAAGGGCATATGCCTATTTCTCAATGATATCATACCTCAGCTCAGCATCCCTTAATGTTTTGCTGAAAAATGTCACTGAATGTGAGCCTTCTTCATCTGCTTGCAATAAAACAGCTGCAAGGGTGTCATTAGAGGAAAAAGAAAATATATGGAACTCCTTACTGTAATCTAGACTAATTAACGTAGGAGCCTCCATAATGGATTTTTTAATGGAATCAAATTATTTTCTTGTTGCTTCTATCCATTTGGTCTCTGATCCCTTTTTCAACATGGAGGTAATGTTCTTTACCAGCTCTGCAAAATTTGGTATAAACCTCCTCACAAAATTTATTTTGCCCAGAAAAGATTGGATATCCTTCTTCGATCTCGGGAAAGGCAAAGTCTGTAGTGCTTTTACTCTTTCTAGCTCAATTCAGACACCTGCAACAGAAACAATATGTCCTAACAACTTGCCTTCTTCTAAAGAAAATTGTGATTTTTTGGGATTGACTGAAATCCCAAACCTTTTGCACTTCAGGAACACTTCCTTCAAATGTTGTAAGTGGTCTTGATGGCCGCTGGAGTATACTGTTATGTCATCAATGTAGATAAGGACAAATTTATCCTTCTCTCCTACAAATGCTATATCCATAGCTCTCTGAAAGGTGGCTCTAGCATTCATCAATCCAAAAGGCATTTTAGCATACATAAAAGTTCCCTAAGGAGTGGTGAATGCAGTCTTCTCTTGGTCATCTAGATGTGCAACAATTTGATTAAAGCCTGAAAATCCATCCAGGAAAGACATCACTTTGGCCCCTGAGACCTTCTGCAACAAATGCTCCATTTTGGGTAGAGGATAGTTGTCTTTCTTGGAGCATTTGTTTAAGTTTCTGAAATCAACGCAAAGTCTGATTTCTCCACTTTTCTTCCTCACCACTACTATGTTGGGTACCAACTCGGAATATCTGAGAGGAATTATAATTTTGGCAGCCAACAAATTTTTTATTTCCTTTTCAATCAGGGGGAGGAGCATAGGATTTATAGGTATCATCTTTTTCTTGAAAGGTATGGTGTCTTTCTCTAAAGGGATTTTATGTTGAATAATCTTCTTGTCATATGTTTTCAGGTCACTATATTCCCAGGCAAATACAATACTGCTAAATACATCAGAATTATTTAGCAGTTTGGTCAGCATACAAATGAGTAGACAGATTTATGTAATTAGGCTGACCTGGACTCCCTAAATTATGTTTACAGACAGCAGATTGGTCTTCTTTTTGGGCAGCCTTATAAGGCACATCATTTTGGTCAAATAGTCTTTCAAGAGGAATTAAACCCTTAGGAATATGGTTGTTGGGCAGTTGCACAATGCTATCTGTTAGCACCTAAATCCGCCTCAGGCTAAAGGAAGGAAAAATTCGGGGTAACCACAAACCACGCTCAGTTTGGTAGCTAGCCCTACCAGAACAAGAGAGGGCTCTCTCCGGGTCACACTCAGTGAATAGATGAACGAAAAGGACTGAGATGACTTTCAAACGATCTATTTATCTTAGGCTAATAAGTGTAAATGAATATAAGGAGTGATTTTTGTGAATGACTGTGTTTCTGGGATGTTATGGGACCACTCAACTTCAATGAACAGAGAATTTAACATGAAGGTACAGATTATTTCGTGAGGCAAGGTAGGTTGAAAGCATAGCAATTTAGTTTTAAAATATGGCGGGATGGAAAGATGGATTAAGAAGGTGAAATGGGCATGGGCAACATGAATCCTTTTCAATAGAAGAATGAATAATGTATATGACATTTTCCCACAGGTAGAGCAATATATTTGAATTCTACTTGATCTCACTCGAAAAATCTCACCAGAAATGAATACGAAATGAAACTATGGAACATAACAAAGAAATGGAGAGATTGATTAACAAGGTGAAAAGGGCATGGACAACATGAATCCTTTTCAACAGAAGAATGAAATGCTACACATGAAATTTTCCCACAGGTAGAGCAATAGAATTGAATTCTACTTGATCTCACTCGAACAATTTCACTAGAAATGAATACGGAATGAACTATGAAACATAACAAGATACATATGGAACATAAGAGAAACACTTGCTACACCCACAACCACAGGAATCTCATGAAACAGAGCCTATGCCTTTCATTAATTCTCTGTAAAAATATGCAATGCAGAAATAAAGTTTCTTTCCCACAGTCTCCCAGAAGTTACAAGCCAACCCACCAACTTGCTTTGCAAATGGTTTGCATACAATATATAGAATGTGCTATGAAGAGATAGAACGACCAAGGGTCACCAAATGAAGGTGGAGAGTGAACCATCAACTACAGGTGTAGCACCACGAACATGAAAAATGGCTTGGGTAACCCTTTTCCTTCCTTTGCCACTTGTATAATTGACCATATGGAGTTAAGATATTTAAAAAACCGTCGCGCTCCTCCTCCTGTGCGTCGTGCTCTTTTCCAGGTGACTTTTGGAGGCCTTGCTGATGTCCAAATTGAGCATAGCATATCTTGTTGGAAATCATGTTCTATCTACTTTCCAACCCGACTGGCATTTTTTGATTTGGAGTTAATTTGCCTTGTCAAAAATCAAATCTCCCAAGACTGGTCAAACTGTGCCAGATGAGGCTGCCTCAAGGCAGAGTGCTGTTGTGGGTGACTTTTGAATGTCTTTCTCAACCCCGAATTGAGCTCAGGATAGTGCATTGGAAATTTATTTGTGTATACTTTTCAATAAAACTGGAATTTTTCGATTTGGAGTTCATTTGTGCTGTCAAAAATCAAATCTCCCATGACTGGTTGAACTGTACCAAATGAGGCTGCCTAAAGGTAGAGTTCTGTTACAGTCAACTTTTTAATATCGTCCTCAACTCCAAATTGAGCTCATGATAGCTCATTGGAAATCTACTTGTCTCTAGTTATCATTTGGATCATCAAGCAAGTCATTTGGCCAACCGAGCTGGGATACAACTTGATTTTCCCGAGGTCGCTCCAGAGGTGCATCAATTCTCCCGAGACAATTGTATTTTTGACATTTCTTCCGAACCATGACACTTGTGTAAAAAGTGAAGGAGGTTTTTCTTTCTTGGTCTGTTGTTGACAAAATCCTCTCTTATTTTTTCCAAATTCATCTTACATTGCTCAGAAACATCATTTGAGTGAAACATATCCCGATGTGTGGGACAAGTGATTTGCCGGAATGAAGCGAAATGAAGGGGATAGGGAGCTTCTAAATTCTTGAGGAAATTTTAGGAAGTGTGGAGGGATGTTAGGAAGTAGGGGAAAGTGGAATCTCAGAAATTGAGTGAGGGGAAGGTGTCCAAAAAGGCAAAACATAGGCCCAACCATAGAAAATTGCCTGGTTTTAGCAAGAAACTAGGGTTTATGTGAAAATGAGGAATTTGGGGGATCTCAATGATGGGAAGTGTTTTATAAGGTATATTATGGATAGGGGAAGGTGTATGAACATCAGGATACAAGCTTTTCCAATGTTTTGACCATCCAAGAGAAATTAGCTTCAAAACCCTAGGAGAGGGAAATGAACCTTGCCATAGGCACAGCTGAAACATGAACAAGGTGTGAAATGACCCAATGGAACTTGACATGATGATGAAAACCCTCTGAATGATGGTAGACTCAGCTGAATGGTGACATGGAGCATCATTTGGACAACTTTAACAAGGGTAAAATCAAACCCCAGACCTAATTCCTAGTGACCAAATTTTACTTGAAGACTCACTGAAATGATAAAATTTGACCTTGACACCTTAAAATCACTTGTGTAAGAGCATGTTTGATCACTGAAAGAAGGCTACAAAGACTGACACTAACACTATATTTTCCAATTTTGTTTCTAAGCAGTGCTTAGGGATTTTCTTCCAAGGCTTCATTCTCTTGGTCAATTTGCATTTTAGAAAACTCATCAATGACTTGAAGAAGCCTATTTATTTCATCATCATCTTCAAAAACTTTCCAATGCTGGACATTGTGAGGCAAGGATGGTCTATATTTCATTTGGACTTCATAAACTAGTCTGGGAGGCATGGGAGGGATAAACATGCTAGCAGACATAGCAAGGGAATCAACATGTTGATTTTTGGCTCTAGGGATGTATGAGATACAAAAATTGTCAAAAGAATCTTTGAGTCTCCATACCTCATCTCTGTATGCTTTCAGCCTCAGGTGCTTTGCTTGGAATACTCTGTTTACTTGCTGAATGATCATATCAGCATCTCCAAACACGTTTATGTTCTTGATTCCTCTGTCTTTAGTTGCGTTTAGGCCCAATATCAGAGCCTCATACTACGCTATATTGTTAGTAACTTGGAAGGCTAGCTTAAAGATAGCTGCGTGCTTTCTTGTTATGGAGATACCAACACCACCCCTGCTCTTACAGTTTCCCTAGAACATGAGAACATCTCCCAAACCTGACTTCCTTGCTCTTCTTCGGCCTGAACAATTTGTTTCCTGAGCTGCATTGAGGCCTTCTAAGATTCTTCTGTTTGAAGAATACATGCTCCAAAATCAGTGTCCACACCATAAATGGGATGATTAGAAGGATTCGTCTCATCACTCATGATATATGCCAGTTGTGCTTCTCTGTATAATCTCCTGCTTTCTCCTCCAAAGATTGGGACAGTGGCATATGATAAATCATTCTATAATGTCCCACCTAGTCTCTTAATCCATCCTCTGGACAACAACATGCCAAACATAGGAGGGACATTTGCTACCACAATGTCTATTACCATCTTCTTCATGGGCAGTTGGGTTAGGGTAATGGCTAGGTCTTTGATCAATCCTAGGAATTTTACTTTCCTTGAATCAAATGAGAATAAATCATGATATGGTCTTGTGATATCAAGGCCTAACTCTTCCATGACATCTTTAGGCATCAGATTGTGGCTAGCCCCTGTGTCTAGCAGGCAATTGTGGAGGATTTTATCATGAATGGTCAAGGAGACATAAAAAGATAGAGAATTATCACCAGCAAGTTCATTCATTAGGCTAAGGACAATTGCAGGCTTGTCATCTTGCAAATTGACTGAGTCGGTGGAGGCCTGTGTGGCTTTCAGTTCAAGAGCTTCAAGGATAGGCTTTCTAAACACTTCACTCTTTACAAGTTCAAGAAGAGGCATAGATATTTTTAATTTATGGACTTCTGCTTCAAGACTGAAAAGGGAAGATGACTTGTCAGGACCTCTTACCTCTTGAACTAGAGCTTTGAGGATGACTAGATCAACTGCTGGTCTTTTTTGTTTGGTATTTTGTGACTCTGTTTGAACAACAGTTCTTTGGGTAGGATTCTCCATGACATTATTTGCATTAGACCTCAAGTTATATCTTTGCTATTCACCAGTCTGCAAAACAACTTCTCTATCCCACCTTTGGCTGGTTTGGTCCTGGAGTAATGCTTCTCCGTAAGTAGCCAATGTCAAAAAGGAAGTATTGCCTTTATCTTCCATGCAAAATTTCATCCTCATCCTCAATCTGTTCCTCGACCATGACTACATTTTTCAGAGGAGCCTTAACTTTATGTTCTTCATTTGGTACTTTTCCCCTCTGTATTATTTTTAATTGTTCATTTTCTCTTATGAACGGAGTTTCTTGGAGCAAATGTGTTCTACTGCCTTGTCTTTCTTAAGTTATGTTCAATCTTCAACTTAGATTTCTCAGCAGCTAATGACTCTATCATTTTAGTCATTTTATCTAGTTTAGGCTCTGATGATGAAGTAGAGGAAGAAGAAGCCTCACCTCTCTACCTTCTTCTGTCAGCATGAATTTTAAGCTTTTCTGCAGTCATAATATTGGATTCTACTTCTAGAGCTGCATCTTGCATATCAGCTAGAGTAGTACATCTTCTTTCTCTCAATAATAAATAAAAATCAGAGTCAAAAGCATTGGCATAAGTGAGTTTGGCTGAGCTAGGGGTTGGCTTTACCTCAGCTGGTATTTTACTATACATCCTATTGAATCTTTTATTGAAATTAGGCAAAGATTCCCCACTTTCTCTCTTCAAGTTACCAAACTCAGTATGGTAATATAACAAGTCCCTTTTATCTCCCCAGTGCTTCAAATATGCATCATCTAAGGCTTCAATATCAACAATAGATCTAGGGGTCAATTCTCTGAACCATTTTCTAGCCTCTCCATCAAGGCTCTGGACAAAATCTCTCATCCACACATCATTTTCACTAATGTCTAAGTTATCAGCATAACTATAAAAAGCCTCAAGGTTCTCTTCAGTTGTTACCCCATATGTACCAGTGACCTTAGGCATATATTTTTGATATTCTCCTGCAAGCATGGAATCCAAAGGAATAGGAAAAACTACGGGTCCATACCTAGCAGCAATAATCCTTTCCATCCTCGTAGGTGCTTGCTAGCCTGCCATGGCTGGGGTATGTGGAAGGATGCTGGTGGATTGAATAGTGGGAAACAATGAAATGGATCACAGAGACATGGGAATATGATGGACTGTATGGGATGCAATCTTTGGACTGAGATCCAAAGGGGAACTAAGTGAACAAGGAGCTATATGAATCTCTGTAGGAAATTTCTCACTAGGAATACTAGGCTCTATATCTGCAAATGATACATTCTCAACTATAGCCTCATGTTGCAGAGATACATAAGATTTCTTAGGCTTACCTGATCCTGATGCTCCTTTTTGGGAAGTTTTCTTCTGCTTAACAATCTTCTCAGGTTCAGGTACTAGTCCAGCTAATGATTTCTGAGGATTTCTTCGAGTATGTCTCACAAAAGGTTGGTCTTCCTCCAGTGGAGTCACCAGATAGATGATTACAACCAGAAATGTGCCCAGACTTTGTCTATGATGCAGACTTAAACAGGAACACAATAGATTACAGAGATAACCATAAATACAGAGATGCGATAACCATAAATAAAGAGATGCAGCGGAAATAATACTTCATTTCATTAATGGAAAATATTGAAATATGCTTACAACCAGAAATGGAAATAAACCAGCTAGGGTGATGGTAGCTTATCTCTGAGAAGAGATGTAGCGGCTACATGCCTCTGAACTTTTCTGAAATATGTTACAATGAGGCTCAAAGGCCTATTTATTGTTGAGAAACAATGTAAAACCCTTCATATCCCAAAACCTAACCCCAGAAGACGAAACACCAAATTGTGGGCCCCGTTTGGGTAAATTGGTACATCAATTTCCCAGGGTCGTAACTTTGGCATACGATCTTCGTTTGACGCGTACAATAGCTTGTTAGAAATATCTATCCGAGCACTACCACTTTGGGAGGCAACATCGGTCCATGCTCCCATGTAGCCCCAAATTTCCCAAAAAATGTCGTTTAGGGCCTCAAAACAGCTCCGGAAGTTCAGGACCCGAAAAACTACTAAAAATAGTAAATTGTGCTACAATTTAGGAAACTAAAAAAGTTGAAAGAGACAATTGTGGGGGTCCAAATGGGATAGGTGCGTGGCCACCAACATCCACCTGGATTAGTCTATCATCAAAATCTGGAACTATGTCGTCTCCTAGGGAAATTGAGCTTTAATTTCCTCTCCCTGGCAATGGCGCCAATTAATGTTATCACCCCAAGAAACTCTCCTAGGTTGTATATCAAAGATGCTCGGGAACATTCCAAACTCAACAAAATGTTGGAAATGGATGAATGGAAGGCCTAATGCATATTCAAGCCAGATAACCACTTTTACTATGCTTAACTCCAGACATGGGTGAACACCCCCAGACTACAAGGCTTTAGACCACCAATTACTCATAGTTTGAAGGAATAAGTGATCATGGAGAATATTGACCACACTAGCAGATGCACAGGACCCTGTGATGGCCGGCTGCAACCAATATAGAGGTCTGCAAATCTATTTCTTAATACATAGACAGGATGACAGCTCTCTAGTATTAAGATAACAAAAACCTGAATAATACATTCACTGAAATAAACAAGACTTTAACAAAGAGGTGGGATGACAGCCCCTCTAATGCCAAACATCAAGAATTCAAGATAAATGCATAACAGGCACAACGTATAACAGAATAGAAGTGGAAAGTGAGCAATCAACAGAAAAAGAAGCGTGTATTAGCTTAAGATGAAGACGAGACGTTGCAAGTATCATAGTAGTTACAATCTCCAGAAGTTGAACCTTACATCAAAACTAAAACCATCAACCCCATTACATTCTGAGTTCTGGATATATATAGAGTTTGATTACAAAAATATCCACTATTCTATACGTGGAGGGGTCATAATGGACCACCAATCACATTAACTATCTGATATGGGTCTCTGATACAATCTGCTACTTTCAATAAATACATTTGACATTTTTTGGTACTTTGTTGTCCTTCTCAGGCAGGTGAAGTGTTGTATGAATAAACTTCCATAACTACTGAAGGCATTTAACTACGCAGGGATCATCCTTTTGTTCTCGGCCACTCTACTCTTGAATGTAGTTGTTGAAGAGTAGTTGTGCTGGGTATAGGTAGCTGGCCACATTCTTCCTTCGGGAATGTAGGATGGTTATGGACGTGAATAGTCAAGAAGGATGTAGAAGGGAAATTGGCCATTGGATTGTAGAGTTGGATGGCAGGGATCTCTTGGCATGAAGTACAGGGCGGAACGGGGGAAAAATGATCTTGAACCATCTGATTTGGTAGATGGATGGCGGAGATCAACTTACAAGAGGTATCAGCGGGAAAATGAATGAACAAATGCGGGCCGTCGAATCGAGGTTGGGTAGATCCGACGGCCATCAGGTGGGAGATTAGCACGGGATATAACATGCAGGGACAGACAAAACGGGTGGTAAGCGGTATCCCCACACTACTTATCGGAGGAAGGCAGTTAGCATACAGAGGGGTGTGATCACACTAGGAGGGCGACATGTGGCAGATGGGATCGGGGGAAAACAACTTTCCCCGTGAACTAATGTTCGGGCAAGTTTCGGCATTGGGAGGAGCGTATGTCATAGGATCATGCAACGGACGATCAAATGATGGAGGTTGATTATGCACTTTTTATTGATGTGATGGGAAAACGACAAGTTATGGTGCACGGTCACATGAATATATTCATATGGGTTCAAACTTTAGCACTGAGGGGATAGATGGAATAGGGGCTTATATAGGGTTTCAGAGGCAAAAATGGAGGAAAACAAGGGTAGCGGGAGTTATAAGAGTGTATGAAAATGAAGGAGAATGGGGAAAAAGACTAATATGATCTACCTTATGAGCAGAACACACTGCCAGACCTACATTTGATCCATCAAAAATTGAAGCATGTAGCAGAGCTAATAGTCTCCAAAAAGGACATTACAATAGAACCAGACAAGTCAAGGGGCATCATGGAGTGGGTAGCTCCTTAGAATGTGGATGAGGTGAGATATTTCATGGGGTTTGCAGGCTATTATAGGAGGCTCATCAGGAACTTCTCACAGATTTTTTTATCCTATCACCTCATTGCAGAGGAAGGGTAAGAAGATTGAATGGAGGGAAGAGTGTGAGGCCAGTTTTGAGTAGCTTAAGAAGTTGTTGACACATGAATCGGTTATACAAATTTCAGATCCAGACAAGGAATGTGTAGTATCCACATATCCTTGGAAGAGAGGAATTGGTGGAGTACTTATGTAGGATGGACAAGTGCCATGCTTGTTAGCACAAAAATATAATTAGGGAAGAGACCATGGGTTCAGGAACAAGGGGCCAACAAGGATCTGATGTAGTTTAGGACAACGCCGACATTTTCACCTAACCCAAGGGGTAAGGAATCTCACCCCAGGCATGCCACGACCAAAACCAGGAAGGGTTGGAGGGATATCAAGGGAGATCCAAACATAAACCATCAATAGCTTAAAGAGATCATTCATGACAATATCATAGTATTACAATCACTATATTCATCAAGCAAAAGACCATTAATTAAAATTTTGAACAGGTCCATAACTTAGAACAATATAATTGACCATAATAAAACACCCTATTGGGTGTGGAGCCTAATTATCTTCTATCTTTAAAGGTATCACTGCATTGGACCCCAGTTTGTAATGGGGTGGCAACGCCACCCGTAAACTATTCGTTCCAAGGGGGGCCCATGGGGGGGCAGTTGTGACCTTTCAGAGCCCCCCCTGGTGGGGGATCAGGGGTAGCGCTCCCAAAGCTAAAAATAGATGTAAAATGTTGTAATTTTGTAGTCAATATGAGCCATTCATTAGGCAAAAATTTGACGATAGAAGTTATGTTTAATTTAGGGCTTTTTTCCCTAGAAGGCAACCCCTCGCTATATATGAGGGAATTGTATTGCGTCTATGTAGATCTGTATTCTAAGTGAGGAAGAGAGAGGAGATTGAGAGTGATGAGGGAATTACAGTGGATTTGTTGTAGGCTGTATCTCTTTAGTTTGGTAGATAATATAAAAGGAAGAATTGGCTGTTTCTCGGTGGACGTAGCCCAAACTGAGTGAACCACGTATACCTATGTCTCTCTTGTTTTATGTGTTTTTTGTATTTGTATTTCTGAAATATATTTTATATGTTTCGTTCCTCTGTAATATATAATTTTCTAACACACTCAAATTGTCTCATTCATTCATTAACATCAACATAGGGAAGGTTTAGTACAACATACATAAGGCATAAATCCTTTTATCTGATCCATAAAATAACATAAATACAGGATGCCTAAGACCTATGACCCTTCCCTGACTGCTCTCGTCCTTCACACTCTATTCTTATAAACTCCTAACATGTGTTGGATACCAAGCCCTTTCCCTTGTCGTCTTCTTCTTTTATATTTTCTTCCATCATCCCCACTTTTAGTTTTGTTTGGCTATCCTTTCCCCCAGCTACTTTCCCCTCTCCTTCTTGCCCACTCAGTTGTTCCTCTTTGCTCTCGCCACCTTGTTGCAACTTCCTATTTTTTGTATGCTCCTAGCTCTATCCCCTACTATCATCTCCAAAACTCAACCATTACTCCTACCACCTATTCTCCACCTTGGTTCCCTCAAAACTGCAAAATTCAGACGAAGGCCCCAAGAAGCTCCAACCACGGTTCTTTGACTCATCCCCAAGTCAATCTATCCCAAGCATTGTGGGTCCTATCTCTGGTCCTAATGATGTTTTTGTTATTTATACCTACTACTACACTGGTCCTTCCTTTTGTTGGGCACTGCTTCAACTTCTTCTCCTACATGCTGACCTTCGTTTCTCGTTGAAGTTTGGTCTTTTTTCCAAATGAAGGCCCCAATTTAGGGACTGTCGTGGTTGTTTCTTGCCGAAAGCGGGTATAATCTTTGAGTGTTTATTGCCATGTAGTCATAATTAAGTCGATCTATTTCATGAAATAACCTATTACGGTGGAAGTTGGATGATCCAACCTATTGTTGTGTAGTGCTCCATTGTGCTTCAATGTTGTTACATACCTCCCACATAGCAAGACATGTCGGTGGACCAACGATCTCAAGTGACGGATTTTATTTTTGGGCTTCAAAAACCCTTCCTCTATTTTCCAGACTTGGGCCTCAATGGAGGTGATTTCTTCATCAATCTATTCCAGTCGAACTGAGTCCATGCAAGTTTTGTTATCCATGATGTATTTTTGTAGTTGCTTGAGAAGGGGGTAGATCGGTTGATTCTTTTCAGCTAGGTTACCCAACCAATTTTGTGCCTAGTCCATTAGGGTATATCCATCTGGGAGGGATTCAGTAAGGTACTTCTTTATGGCAGCGACAATGGTGATCTTCTAATAAATTGCCTTGGTGTAGCTCACAGTCGGATCGGGCATAATTGGTCTCACCATTTCTAAGTTTTTCTTCAGCTCAATGTTTGTGGCTAGCAAGGCTGAACATGCTGCCTGAATGTGTTCACCACATTTGACTAATATGTAAGATGAAAAATCTTTCGGAGCTTTCATAGCAAGGTCTGAAATTGTCAGCTAGAGAGCCCGAACCTTATCGATGACTTGGTCTACTTGTGATTGGAGATCATGGTTTACCTGTCTAAGCTTATTCCTTTTGACCATATGAAATTTTTGTTTCTGCTACTCATGCTCTTGGATGAGATCGTTGTGTATTCTCTCCGCTCGTTGCGTAGCCTGTTGGATAAATCCAAACAACTGCGAGGATGACTAGTGTTGGAGAGTCTCTGCACACATGGTGTTTGGATATGGACAATTACTTTAAAGGGATAGGCCAATGCTGGTTGATTTTTCAGAGTGAGCGCGGGGCGAGGTGGTTGGATGGGAAGTTGTGGCATACAAAACAGTGGGTGGAACAATAACAAGGTTTGGGATTGCAAGGAAATTTATATGAAAAGTGGGTTGGTAGGGTTCATTTCTCATAGAATCTGGTGTGGAGGCGATTAGTTCCTCACATGGAAGTTGGCCCAACCCTAGGAGAAAGGATACTAGTGAGGAGGTTTAAGTTACGTTACTGTCAAGAAAACCATTGTACTATTCTACTATGTCGACATGCATTTATTCTATGGCCACTCGGGTACTAGAGGGAATGGTTTCGAACAGGGTTGCAAAGGTGGAGGCAGTGTGTGGCGATGGACCTCGTGACCTAGGTGAAACTGTAAACCTATATGGGGGATTTTACTCAATTACGAGTCAGGCAAACACTGGTTGAGTTGCCTCACTAGTGAGGTCAACAATTTGAACTACAGAGTTTGTCTTAGGCTTTTTAGAAGTGGGATTTTTGGCCGCTCTTTTCAGTTTTGGCTTAGGTATGGTAAATTTAGGCTATGAATGAGGACCAATGTGAGGGATTTCTATAGATAATGCGGTGGTGGAAATCAGATTAAACAATGTGGACCCTTGAAAAGTGACAGACTGAGTGCTCTTACCTGAGGGGTCCACGAAACCTACAATTATTTGCTTGAGCGAAGACATTTGTTTCTACATTTGAGTAAACATGGATTGTAGCTCATCCTCGACCGCTCTCTTCTTGATGCTCCTAGGTGTTTCTCCTAATGATGGGTGTGGTTACATGCCTGAAAATATGTACCTGTATTTTCCCTCCGTAATCTCACATGCAACCCCTCGCCATGAACCAACTTCAATGTGGAATGTTGCATCAACCAAAGCTAACTTTTGTAACTCATTTGGAATGTCTCTGGATGGACACATCATGGTATTATATAATTATGTCCATGGGTGACCCCAAACTAGATATCCTTAAAAAACTTGTCCAATAGCTCTTTAGGGATCTGCTCTGCATCTCTCTCTATGGAAAGAATCATTGAATACCAGTCATTAAAGGTTTCCCCATTAATCTCTTTACTGCTCGGGTCTCCATAGGTCCTCCAATGATCGTACGTCAAGGATACCAGTTTGTCTTCTCTAATTTGTGTAAGCTCCCTACCTCTAGGTAGACACCACTTCCACATTGCCAATGTCGTGAGAAAATATGCGAAGATAAAGTTGGTGCTTATCCTGTATATGTCTTCGAAGGCCTCAAAGAGTTTGTTTAGTGGGAAGGAGGACTACTTGAGAAAATTTCCTTTGCTACAGTGTTCTGCAACTGAAATTAGGTCCAGAGTACTCTCATTTATGGAAAAGTGTCTTATCATCTTAATCACTTCCTGGTTGATCAGGTTAATCTTCGCGCCTTTGCCTCCTCGCTTTGTTTTATACTTGTTGTAGTAGTCATTGTCACCTTCTTTCTTCACCTGTTTTTTTCCTTTTGAGAATGTGGAAGAAATTGCATTCTGTGTCACTGAGAGTCCTGTTAAATATTGGATATCTTCTACATGAATTAGGGATTATTTTTCTAGCAATAATGACTTGCCATGCATCGTTCTTGCAAGGAGATTGGTACGTTCCATTGCAGCCAATTATGTCCTAAAAATTGGTAAACTTCTGAGGTTGATCAATGTCAAATGTTAGAGGCCCTTGAATCTAGATTTAACTCTTGTGACCATGACACCAACCCCCTTGGGAACCTCCTACGTTTAGACTTCATATTTTAAGGCTAGGAATTGGAAACAGTTAGAAATATTGTTGTCCACTATCGTTGCCTTATAATACTTTCCATATAGAGTTTCAAGAACTATAATTCGTTCATCTAATTTATCCTTAGCGACTGATATAATGGCCTTTATCATTTTTCTACACCTCTGATAGAATATGGTTGGCAAAGGTCAATAGCTACGATGCCTTTGTTGTTGCTAGTGCTCAAACTAAATTTCAAACTCTTCTACCACCTGCATTTGAAAGTCTAGAGCTTTTTGCATAGCCATGGAAATTAAGTAGATCAACTTTGACACTAAGTTTCTTACTAGACTCGCTAACTAATTACTAATACAACTTTCCCAATGAAAACTCAATCATGTTACTCCAACTTCGGCTAACCTGGACCTTACTTAAATGATCTAGCAAGGGAAAGGATAAAGTGGAGCGTATGGGTAATAAAGTTTTCATAATGGTAGACACTTATTAGTTAATTTCTTCCCTAATGGGAAAAGATCCTAGTGAAATTTATTTTATAGGTGTATTATTTCATACCTATTTCAGAAAAGACCTGGAGTACAATGGATAAGACTCATAAAATGTGTGACAACCTACCTCGATCACAAGTGGGTTGCAATATCATAGCGTTGATGCTGTTTCCGAACTGACATGTGATATTTATTTGCTGGAAAAAGAAATGAAAATGCAACTGACTATGCAACTGACTAAGTGTTATTCACTCTAAACCTACCTAAGGGCCTATTTCCGAGACCCCGTTAATTTGAATATATGACTTTGGGATTGCGGAAAGGTTTAAGCCATATGCCATTCACCCATATTGGTAACAATATTTCGTCTAGTTGCGCTAGCTTCACTGCACCAAAATCTTTGATCTTCGCAACTATAAATGGGCCGAACCAATGCATCTGTAACTTGTCTAGGAATTTCTGAAATTTGTTGTCATATAACAGAACATGATCTCCCATTATGAAAGCCTTCTTCTTAATGTGCTTGTCATGCCAAGCCTTCTATCTCCATTGCTCGAATGATTGGTGGAATTAAGCTAAAAACCTTGATTCATCTAACTCTGTTAGTTGCTCCAACCTCTCTTGTAAGGATGCATCGTTTGTCATTCTAGTAGCTTGAGAAATGAAGATGCTTGGTAAAATGAATTTCATTGGTACTACCACTTCTTTCCCGCGAACCAATTGGAATGGTTTTTTTTCTGTGGGATCTCCTTAACATCATTCTGTAGGCCCACAACATGGCTGGCACCCACTCATTCCAGTCATCTCAATTTTTTGGAACATTCTTTCTTAGGTCCTTCTCAAGTATCTTGTTGAAAGCCTCGACCATTCCATTAGCTTGAGGATGGTAAGGGCTTCTCTTATAATGTTGGACCAAGATATTATTCATGATATATGTAATTGTTTTGTTTATGAAGTGAGTCCCTTGATCATTGGTTGGGCTCTTTGGACCCTCGAACCTAGATATTATTCTTTTAAAGATGAACCTTGTCATCGTATTGGTTGCACAGTCCTTTACTAGAACTGCCTTTGCCCATTGAGTGAGGTACGTGGCAGCTGTGATAATGTATCTTGCATGAGAATGATGTGCTAGTGGCGAAATTGGACAAATGAAGTCTACTGCCCATTTGTCAAAAATATGTATTGTGTACCAAATGTAAAGGTAATTCATCGTGATGCGATGGCTTCCCAACCCTCTAACAAACATGACATTAATTTTATGTTCCTTAACATCCTTGTGGAGGGTGGGCTACCAAAAACTGACCTATATGACTTTCCTTGCATTAGCCTTTCCACTAAAATTCCCCCACACAACCGCAGTGTGGAATTCCTAGAGCACCCCATGCCTTTCATTTTAAATGAGTCAACGTCACAGGACTTGATCAAGTCCTAGTTTGTATAGATGCCCAAAAATTAGCTGATAGTCTATTACTCTTACTACTAGGTGACGTTTCTTCTTTGTTGTGTATCCTTCTGGGCAATGTCCTATCGCTAGGAAAATAGTGATCTCCTCTAGGTAATCTGGTATGGCCTCTATACAGAATAAATCAACATCTGGTCGTTGTTCATCCATGGAGCCTTCATTGTATCCTAACTCAAATCTTGAAAGGTGGTCTGTCCCCACATTTAATCTTCCCAGTTTGATAACAACTTCAAATGTGAATTCTTGGAATAGTAGCAACCATCTGTAGATTCTTCCTTCCAGAACTCCTTTATTGACGAGACATTTCAAAGTTGAATGGTCCAAGAAGAACTTGAATGGATCTCCCAGTAGATTGTTCCTGAATTTTTTTAATGAGTATACCGTTGCCAATTCTTCTCTTTCCATTGTGGTGTAGTTTGTTTCTGTGGTTGATAGTGTTAGCACAGTTCTAGGCTAAGTTGTGAGTAGGTTTTGAAATTTTTATTTTTTAGGATTAATTTTGTAAATTTCAAAACAAAAAAAACTGCACTACCAGAATTTCTTGTAGCGCACGATTTTATCGTTTAGATAGTCTCCCCTATTTTTCAGACAATCTTTCTATTAGCGTTTTATTTCCCGTTTTCTTTAAAAAAAAAGCAGATGCTACCAGAATTTCCAATAGCATTTCCTGTTTTTAAAAATAAAGCCGAAAACGCAACTGTTGTCGATTGTCCACGTGTCATAACAGCAGAATATCTAATCCAAATCATCAGATTTCGTGATTAGATAGGTCACAAACTCCAATTCAAGTCAAGTGGTAGTGATTAATTATTTTGGTTGATCGTGTTTGGTAGGTGTTAGTCAGAGCGATAGCCAGTCATTGTCTACCCCACCCATCTTAAATAAATCGTGTTTCCCAAAATCTTAAGCATGCATGCAGCATCAGTCTCAGCCAGTTGTTTGAACTGCGATGACCGTTCTTCCTATTCCGCATAATGCGCTACCATATTTTCAGGCCAATCTAAATTAATGCAGGAAAATTGACAGATTTGCAAGATTCTCGTCCAACCACCTGTAATAGATAAGCTGGACTCTCCAGAGTAACTTGAATTCATCATTACAACTACATTCTGTCTATTATGACATGAAATCTTATGTAATCATGAAGGATTATATGCATAGGAGATTGAACCACAACCTCATCTCAAATATTTGAAAATGGAGGAAATGCCACCATTTCGAATTTCTGAAGTGCAGCTAAGGAGAAATTCATTGAGGAGGTTAAGAACACATCCCAGTTACAGAAGTAAAGAGCATCAAACCGAAATAATGTATAAGTAAGGAAACTAAACTAAATCTGTTTTCACTTTTATGGTTTTTCTTTGGTAAAATCAAGCATGCAATTTAATTGTGCTCAGAGAAGTATTGCGATGATCGGACAGGGTTGGAGTCTAATTGAATAACCAAATCAAATCTTAGGAGTGGCAACATTTAAATAATATGAAAAACAACGTTCAAGAAGGAGTCAAGCAGAAGAGCAATCGAAGGTCGAAATCAGTGAAAGGAAGATGTAATGAACCACCAATACACAAGAACTATTGGATTAGTTGGATCAAAAAACATGATTAACAGAATATGAGCAGTGGGGATCTTATCGCAGGACATTACATTAATATATGGGTGGATCACATCAAGTCACATGGTGAGAGAAGGGTAAAAAATGTGCAGAGTGATGGAACAATCTTCGTAGTTGGTAAGCAATATCTCGTGCACCCTAAGAGTTGTAAGAGGAATTCCTAGATATCACGTGATTAGCCTAAGTCGGTGACATGTAGCACAGGAAAACCAATTTTCTCATGTGCTCTTGGTTGGACATTAGTCCTGCAAGAATTCATGCGAGATTGTGCGATAGTCGTTGGATCATGTGGGATTGATCAATGGTGGAGATCGAGCAAGGTAGTTAGTGAGTGGGTGATGCGATATCTGTCGGATCAAGCGAGGCAGATCAATGGTGGAGTTCGTCCAAGCTAGTTGGTGAGCGGGTGATGCGACAGCCATCAGATCAAGTGAGGCACATCGACGGTGCATATCGGCCAAGTTAGTTGGCGAGTGGGTGACACGATGGAGCAGTCTTCATAGGTGGTAAGCAGTATCTCACGTGGCCTAAGAGCTGTAAGCAGAATTCCTAAATTTCACGGGATTAACCTAAGTGGGTGACACATAGCATGGGAAAACCACTTTTATCGTGTGCTCTCGGTTGGATATCAGTTGTGCAAGAATTCACATGAGATTGCGCAATAGCCATTGGATCATGCGGGATTGATCAACGTGGAGATTGGCCAAGCTAGTTTCCTAGTGGGTGACGTGATAGCCACTGGATCAATAAAAAGAGATCGATGATGGAGATTTGGAGTGACTAAATTCAAACGTTGAAATGAATATGTGACATGCAGTTGCCAACGATTGGTCAGGTTTCTTATGGATTGGACAATAAGGAAATCTACAGGTATAATCTGATTAAGACGTGATTTATTAGCTTCCGCATATATTATGCATGAATAAAGTGTTGAAGGAAATGAGAATATGAG
This sequence comes from Pinus taeda, assembly GCA_000404065.3. NCBI lineage: Eukaryota > Viridiplantae > Streptophyta > Pinopsida > Pinales > Pinaceae > Pinus > Pinus taeda. The sequence goes on along the minus strand of APFE030894334.1, from coordinate 33,080 downwards.
TGAGATCTTATTACAAAAATAGAGTGATGGAAATAGATGACAATGAAATGAACCTAAGTACTGAATCAGGACAACAATCTCCAAAGCTCATGCGAGAACTAGAAATCTACGTTTTTGGGGTTGTTGAAGGATATTTTCCTCAAGTCATGGTCCCAAAGAAAGGAGGTGAGGCCGAGACACCTACTGACAACCTTATGGTGATGTTTTTCTCCTTTCTAACCTACTAATTGAAAGAAGGCACAAATGGAGGCAAACTAAAACACAACCAATCTATGCTACACTATTGTAATAGAAATGTAGCTACTGAAGCAAATGAACGATTAAACCATGAATATATGCTAGAATACATGTATAATAAATAGGATCCTTGGCTTCTAGGGTTGGGCCCTAACCTAAGAGCTTCAACCATCTGATTTAACTCAGTGTTGGCTTAAAACAAAACTCATTCTTATTATCAAAACAATGGATTACATCAAAAACTGTCACATGTCTTGTAGCTCGAAAATAGAGCAAAGTTTTACAATAAAAAAAATCTGAATCCTACTGAGGCCCTAGGCCTCTCTACTTATACGTCTGAAGTCTACAACGACTTCCTTAAAATTAGGGAGGCTTGGCTCCAAAACTCAAGATAAACTGGTGCTTTGACTTTCACTTGCTCGACTACCTTCTAGTCCTCATGATTTGGTTGTTTGCACTCCATGATGATGCAGGAATATTTGAATGGGGTGGTAGTAAATGAGGAGGATTTACCTCCTATGATTCCTCTCCCTTGTCCCATTTGATTTTTGACAAAGATCTTTGCCAAAATTCCTTGCTTTTATCCTTTAATCCTGCATTAAATGCACATTAGACAATAATGAAAAATATCCAACTCTAAGTCATCTCATAAACAAAATATAATCAAAAGTATGCAATACGTTGTGAGAATAGTTGGTTTTACTAAGCTAGGAGGTGAATTAAGGCCCATATAATTACCCAATGATGAGACTCATCATCACCCCCTACTGAAAGTGTTTCTCATCCTCTGAGAAACTTAGTCAATGTCCATGTCCTTCGTGGCTCTGGTAACCTCTTTAACATCCCATGCCTCTGTTGTGGTCTCTTCTTCCTGTTCATAGAAGCCTGCTTTACTTTCTACTTCTTCCCACTGCCTCTTTACCTCTTCTTCTTTTTTCCCTTCTAGCATCCCTATGAGTAGTGGTGGACTGACTTTTAGGCCTATCCAATTGACCTTCAACCTTTGAATTGATTGCTTATACATAGGTGTCATATTGAGTGCCTCTCTCAACCTTTGAGGTGAGTGATATTCTCTGATCTTCAAGCTGTGTGGCAGTGTGTTCCATCTGCTAAAACAGACATGTATACTATCATCTCCTAGCACCCTAAACATATCCTCAAAATGTGAAATTTCTTGCTCTTGGGCAGCAAGATATCTAGGTGCCAGCTGAGAATCATTTGCAATTAGATTATGGGTGTTGATTAGGGCCTTGGGATTTGATTGTTTAGCTCTGATGAAAAGAGGTTCATTCTACTCTTTGGCAAATATTATTTTCATCTCTATAGCCCTTGACTCCTCATGGTTCATCCTTGATGCCAAAGCCATTAATTATAGATCTCCTAGCTCAACATTATGATCCCAAACATTCATGTTTGTGAGGGCCATGTTGTGCAAGTAAAACTCAACCATTTTGGCCCTATCCTCTAGTGTACTTTTATCACAAATATAAATAAAATGAATGTAGGCCTGAAATGGCATGGTTCCCCTTTGTACTAGTGTTTTAATATGACATTGCAACCATTGTTCTATGAGGTAAAGAGCATAGGATTTAGTTGGCATCCTACACTGGATGGCCTCCAAGGAGAGGTTGGCCATACATCCTAGTTGGTTTTCCCTTTCCTACAACTATCCTCTTAGCCATGCATTTTCCCTCTCAAGGGCTTCTATAGAAACCCTAGTTGAAGCCTCCTTGTGTTCTTCCCCTTCTGTTTCAATGCCTTATTCCTCTCTATTTTTCTTATCTTCTTCCTCTTGTTGTTCTTTCTCATCTCCATCAATTTATTCCTTCATTTCCTCCTCTGTTTCAGCATCATCCTCCTTCTCTCCTCCCCCTTCTTCTTCTGCTTAATCATGTTCCTTTGTATTAGTTTCTTCTTCATCCATCTCATCCCCATGTAGTTGTGTATCTTCTTCTTCTTGTTTTGCCTCCTCCTCACTCACAAAAGGAGTAACATCATAGGTGAGGGTTTTGATGTCATCCTCTACTGGCAAGTCTATGAAGACTGACCATGTTATAGGGGTCCTAAGGTTTTGGATGGCATCCTTAATGAGGATCCTGATCAACCCATAGTGAGCCAATTGTTTGGAATTCCCTTCCTTTACTTTGTTGTTGGATTCTATGAGTGATTGCATCAAGAAATAGGGTATGCTGAGTCTTTGGTGAACTGGTGTTTCTACCCAAAATGTTAATTCTTCAAGCATCCTAAAATGGTAGCCATAAAAAACATTATATCTACCCTAACATGAGATATATTTGATGAATTGGTAACCTTACTCCATTTTTATCCTTTGTGGGTTCTTCACCTTCTAAAAATAATTTCCTTTTTGCCACTTGATTGTCTACCTTGTCTTCTTTTCTCCATGGAACTCCTAGCGGAAATGTGGTGACCCTACTGATGAGCTTTGGCGTGAGATCTGTAGTGATCCCTCTAACTATAATAGTGGCATGGATTCTACTGAGTGCAGTGAGGGAATGAGAAAATTATTGAGCCATCTCATCATCATACCCTGTGAATTTTTCAAAAAACCCCATCCGTTGGTGTCTTGTAAATATTTCAAGCACTTGGGGGTGTTGTTGTATCCTCACAGTGTTTGTGGATTCTCTCTGATCAAACCCTCCTATCATATTTATTGTGAGGCTTGAGGAGGAAATGAGAGGTTTGACATAAGCATTTTAAATTCAAGAGAAAATAGAGTTTGCTGTGTATGTAATTCACCTCCCACAGTTGTTATATCCACTAGCTTTTAGAGCATTTCTAGTTCATTTTCTTGTAAATGGGGTTGGATTTTTAGAACCTACCTCTTTAGAATGGTGGCAGTGGGAAATTCTCGTGATATTCCCTCTTGAGCCCCTCTCTGCCTATCCTGTAGACTGCCTCTGTGTATCCTATAGGCTACTCCAGTAGACTGTTCCTATAGGAATTCATGTGCATGCTCCTTTAGAAATTCTCTTACAGAACAATGGATCCTTGCTTCCGGTGGGTTGCCAGAGTTATGAGAGCTACTTGAGTGAGGGAGTTTCGAGGAGGTGGAATGCATGAATGCATGCAAATGATGTTTTTTTCACACTCCTCGTAATCAACTCCGATCTCATAGATCCGTAGTTAACCACTTCTTGTCCTACTCCTCCTCTATCTTTGAGTTGACTGCAACCACATGTAAGAGGACACCCGGTTTTGTATGTGATGACCGAACAAAGATGGCCAAGTTAACTGGCCACCTTTTCACTTATAAACCAACTACCTTGTAACCCATACAACATTTTATCAAATGATGCATATGAGTGAGTGAGTGGGATACTTACCTGTGGTCTTGATGCCATGTTGCAGTTGTCGAAGATTAGAGTTGTTGCGTTTTTTATTTGTTGCATGGTCATTCTTCTTCTTCCTCTGCTATCTGCTGATGGTTTCTTGGATTTTGCAGGTGTTTGTGATTGAATATTTGATGCTCCTACTGCTGTGGAGCTCCTGGATCATCCTAGTGAAGGCCTGTAGCTGATGATTGATACTCTGTGGGATAGGTTGCTACAGGATTTCCTGCAAGATGTCATGTAGCTACTCCTCCCTTAGAATTTCTTAATCATGTGCTAGCTGGGGTTGTGAGGATGCTGCAGTGAATGGATAAAGGGATTAGGAGTATGTGTGGAGCAAGGGACATTCAAGTAATTCTCTTACTCTCCTCTGTTTTATTTTTTCCTTTTTTCTTTTTCATAACTGGCAGAAACTGATCTCTTTTTGTTTTGAATGGTGAGTGCAAGGATGATGGCAATGGACAAGGAAAGGGGTTATATCATGTCTAGAATGAATTTTGGGGACCTAACCAACCTACCATTCACCCTCGGATTGCTTCCTGTACATTTTTTGGGTCACTGTAATTCCTACAGGATCATCCTATAGGTTTTTAGGGGATCCCGTAGAAAAAACATAATCTTTTCCTAAATTAAAGAAATGAAGTGAAAAAACAATGGAATTGATGGAGGGGTTCATGGTAAGGAGTGGATGAGATGAATATCTATGAGGTAGGGTTCCCTTTGGATCTTCTCTTTTCTCCTTGATTTTCTTTCTCACCCACTTGCAAATGACAATTATGTCTTTTTTTCTCTTCTCTCTTTTTTTTTTTTTTGAAAAACACCTGGGCTGCCTCAAAGGTTTTCACACTAGATGTTTTCCCTGGGTGCCTCAAGGAAGGTTTTCACCCAGGGATCTTCTTATTCTTTTTTTTTCCCTTTTTTTTCATTATTGGGCCGCCTCACGAGGTTTTCAACCCAAATATGGGACTGAGGCACCTCATGGAGGTTTTCACCTAAATCCTTTTTCTTTTTTTCTCCTTCTTAGTGACCTGATGAGGGAGGATATGGAGCTTGCTCCACCATCATCACTATCTTATTGATATTGTAAATGAACTCTTGTTTTGATAAAGGTCTCTTGTACATCTTCAATCGGTGTCTATTAACAAGAAATGGAATGGCTTCTTCATCTATAGTTCTGATTTGCACTGAACCATTATCATGGCATGTTTCCACCACATAAGGTCTGAGCCATCTTGTCCTTAGCTTTCCCTTGAAGTCTTTATCCTAGAATCATATAACAATGTCCAATCGCCCTCTTGAAATTTCTTCTCCTTAATACTTATATGATGCCAGATCTTCCTTTGAAGCTGAACTATATTTGTATGTAGGAGGGCCTGCATTCTGAATTCATCCAAGCCATTCAAATGGAACAATCTTTATTTTTGTGCATGACTGAGATCCAAATCTAGTTGGGCTTCCATCGTCAATGTGTTATATTCAAACTCAATGGACAACAAATCCTTTTTCCCATAGAATAGCTCATAGGGTGTAAATCCAGTGGTGGTCTTCCATGTTTTATTATAGGCCTAGGTGGCCTCAACTAGTCTCTCCACCTAATCCTTCATGTTGCTGCTCACTACCTTGGTTAAGATGCTCTACAGTGCCCTATTGGTCATCTCCACTTCCCCATTAGCTTGTGGATGATAAGGAGTGGAGGTCATATGCTTAAATTTGTGATGGCTGAGAAGTTCTTCAATCATGTTGGAGGTAAACTAGTTGCCTTAGTCTGTGACTAGCTCTCTAGGGTACCCAAATTTGTAGAATGCATTCTCCATTAGGAACTCAACCACCTTCTCTTTTGTTTCTGCCTTAATCACCTTGGTTTCAGCCCACTTAGTCAAATAACCAGTGCACACAATAATGTATTGTTTTTTGCTTTGAAGGAGGGTTGATAGGCCCAATGAAATCCATGCCCCACTTGTCAAATGGCTCGAAATTCCCTTGAGGCTATAGGGGAATTTCATCTCTTGGAGTAGGATTTCCCATCCTTTGGCACCAATCACACTGATTAATGTACTTTTTCACATCCCGATGAAGAGTGGGCCAATAATAACCTGCTTGTAACACTTTGAATGTTGTCCTCTTTGCTACAAATGACCTTCACAAGGCCCATCATGACAGTTCATAAGGATGTCAAAAACTTCCTCTTCCCTTACACACCTTCTCAAGAATTTATATGGGCCAAGTTTGAAAAGATTTCTCCCAATCCAGGTGAAGGGGGCGCTTTTCCTGACTATCTTGCTCTTTTCTTTGGGGGGAAAGCTTGGTGGGAACTATGTTGATACCAAATAGTTTGCTATATAAGCAAACCATGGGGAGAGAACTAAAACAACAAACAAATGCTCGTCTGGTAACTGGTCATCCACCATTCCTTCTTCACTTATAGGTAGATTCATCTTAGTTAGAAAGTCTGCAACAACATTTTCCTTACCGGGCTTATCAACAATAGTTAGATCAAACTATTGTAATAAACCATCTTATAATTCTAGCTTTCACATCTCGTTTTTCATTAAATTTTTTATTGCAGTGTGGTCAATTGCACAAATGGTTGGTAGCATGTAATGTAATTCCTTAATTCGTTTAACGAATGCACAACAACCAGGAGTTCCTTTTCAGTCACAATATAATTTAGCTCAACCTTTGTTAGGTTCTTACTGATAAAATAGATGACATAGGGCAATTTCTCCTCTACCTAACCTAAGGTTGCTCCTATGGCTTTGTGTGAGGCATCAACATGAATATGAAAAGGGAGGGCCTAGTTTAGACCTCAAAGAATTGGTGCAGTGGTTAAGTTACCCTTTAAAATGTCTAAGGCCTCTTGACAACCTTTTGACCATATAAACTCAGAATCTTTGGCAAACAACCCAAATAAAGTAGAGGCAAACTAGCTTAAGTCCTTCATGAACCTTTGGTATTATCCATCTAACCCCAAGAAACTCCTAACATCCCTCTGCTTTTGTGGAGGTGGGACCCTTTAGATGATTGCTATTTTGTTTGGGTCCACCTGTAGTCCTTGTTGAGATATTGAATGACGTAGCGTGGTCCCTTCAGTCATTAAGAAATCACATTTTTTTAGACTAAGAGATAGGCTCATTTCAATGCATTTATGTAATACTTTGCCTAGGTTAGCTACGGATTCTTGAAAATCACAGCCATAAGGCGTAAAATCATCCATATAAATTTCCACCGCATCATGTACTAATTCTGCGAAAATACTCAAGATTGCTCTCTGGAAAGTGGCAGGAGCATTGTATAGGCACAAAGGAAGGACCTTATAAGCAAAAGAACCCCAAGGACAAGTGAATGTGGTCTTATCCTGGTCTTCTAGGCAGATTTTTATTCGGTTGTACGCACTGAATCCATCTAGGAAAGAAAAAAACTTATTCCCTGCCAGGCCATGTAGCACTTGGTCAATGAAGGGTAGGGGAAAATGATCCTTCTTTTTGGCTTTGTTGAGCTACCTATAATCGACATAAACCCTCCACTTACCATTTTTCTCGGGAACTAACACTAAAGGAGAGACCCACTCACTATAGGAGATAGGGTAAATGAATCCTGCATCTAGCAGTTTTGTAGTTCTTCTTTGACTATATCTTTAAGAGTTGGATTCATCCTCTTTTGTGGTTATTGGACTGGCTTGCAACCTTCTTTGATGTATATGTGTTGAGTACATCCTAAGGGGTGTACTCCCTTCATTTCCTTGTAACTCTAAGTGAAGGCTTCTAGGTTTTCTCTCAACATGTTGCATAGCTTTCCCTCTTCGAGAGAAGAAAGAAATGGATTAATTTTCAAAGTTTTCTTTGGGCTGAATTCTATTGTTTTGACATGAAGTGGGTTGTAATTGGCCAAGCATAAGTCAATTGGATGATTTTTCTGGGTTTCCCTTACTTCTTCTTCTAATGGTAATGAACTAGGAGTTGGACTTTGGAGTAGGGGTTCAATTAAGTCATCCTCATCTTGTTTTCCTCCTCCTATGGTTTCTTCCAAAGAATAAAGTTGGGTAGAATAAACCTCATCTTCTTCCTCCTCCACCAACCATAAAGGTAAATCATGCTCTAGAGAAGGTTGAGCAGGAGGGTATAGGACTAACTGTTTGGACATATCGCCATTCTTGATGGTCATATTCCCAGCTCTACAGCTAATGTAAGCATTGGCTATGGCCAACCATGGACTCCCAAGGATGAGAGGTTAACCAGTTAGCTTAGCCTTAGGCTGGAGAACTAGAAAATCTGCACGGTACTCCCAGGAGTCACTAGAAACCATCACATCCTCCACAATTCCCTCAGGGGTGACTTTTGAACAGTCTGTAAGTTGCAGAATTATTTTGGTCTTCCCCAATGACCCTTGGAGGTTGAGCTTGAGCATGGTGTCATTGGTCATGACATTAATGGCAGCTCCAAGATCAATTAGAGTGTGTGAGACGATGATTCCATTGATGTGAACATATATTATAGGGCTTCAAGGGTCCAAATACTTCGGACATACTAATTTTCCCCAACATTAAGTGAGACAACTACCCAATGAAATTAATGGTAGGGGAATCCCTTTTTCTTCTGGTTGGATAGTTGAAGCATTTCTCCTTAATCAACTTATTGTAAATGGGTACATCTTTTATTGCCTGTGGAAGGGGGATATTTATACATATATTTTTTAACTCTCCTAGAAGTTCAATTTCTTCGAGGGTAGGCTGGAGTGGTTGGGCTAATCTCTCAGGAAAGGGTGTATTTACTTTAACGTTTCTTTCCTCTCTTTCTTCCTCAACCTACCTATGTGGAGACAAAGGTTGGTTATCCAAGAGAATTCTCCCAGATCTTAGGTTGATCTCCCCACTGTATACTTGTTGAGGCTGCCTATTGTTCAGGTTTGGATTTGGCTGGGCATGCATCTAGGTTTGCTTGGGTGGAGAAAAGTGTAGGAGTTGTGTTTGGGTAGGTGGTGGAGGCAATAGAGTTGGAGCATTGTTGTATTGGGGCCTCCACCCCTGGAGTGGGGTATTCCACTGAGGTTGTGGTGGAATGTAAGGTTGAAATGGCTAGTTGACTGGCTGGGAATGATACTGAGATCCATAGGACCAAGTAGCAGGTGTAGACCAGGAAGGATGAGAAGGGGGTCACCAAGAAGGTATAGTTTTGGTTTGGTTGGGATTATAATATGCATGGGATGACCCTTGCATGCCCTACTGGTATGGTCTGGGCTCAGGAGGTCTCCTTTGGTTGATGTAGAAAAGCTGCTCAGTGACCCCTTCAGCTCCTTGATATACAACTTTGAGTCTAGGTAAAGAAGGGCACTTGTATGTGGAGTGGTTTTCTTCATCGATCAAGCAAATCTCAATGCAGTTCAATGGACATTCATTCCTAGGATGCCTCCTGGTGCATCTAGGACAAAAGATGGCCAAGGCTCTCTCTGCTTCCTCTTGCTTCCTTTTGATGTTCATGATGTCCAATTGCAAGGCAAGGGTGTGCAACATCTCACTTTTGAAATCTTCCAACATATTTCCAATTTCACCCTTGATGGATGAGTTGGAAGATGATGTACTGGCCATTGGTTGACTACTCCTACCCTTTTTCTAGGCTGCCCTAGAATGGTTTCGAAAGACAGTCTTGATATCCTCATATTGTAATTGGTAGATATCTCCTCCTGCTAATAGATGTAAAGTAACCATATGATATTGCCTTACTCCTCTGAGCAGGAGTAGCTTTAGTGACTCAGGGTCAAGTGTGCACCTAGCCCTTTTGTAACTGAGCTGGAATCTTTCTTCGTAGTCTTCTAAGGATTCATCTTAGCCCATGGTCATCCTGAAAATCTCTTCTTTAGTATCCTTTGACCTACAGTAGTCCTGATATTTGTTGTTAAAATCCTGGTGCATCTAAGCCCAAGTTGTGATGCTATCTCCAGGTAAACCCATGAACCAACACAATGTTGCATCCTTGAGGGTAGATGTAAACAATTATAACTTTTGTTCATCATCTATATAGTCATAGGTTTGACATATAACAACAAACTCAAATAGCAAAGTGTCGGGGTCCTTTGTGGTCAGGCCATGGAAATGAGGTAGGGTAGAGGGGCTTATATTCTTCATCATAGTGTCCCCATTGGTTTCCCTGATGAGGAAGGCACCGTCAATTCTCTCTTTATTTCCTCTGTCATTTCAGTTTTCAACCATTGGTTCAGTAGGAATGGGTTCCTCTTCTTCTTCTTCCCCTTTAGTTTCTTCAAATATGTCACGTTGTTCACCTAAAGGTTCCTCCAGTTCACAACCACCAAAGAAGAGAGAAGGTTGGTTGTTGGATGCAGTGGAGGTATTTGGTAAGAATTTCCCTAAATTGTCCCTATTCCTAGGAGACATAAAAGGAAATGTTTTTGGGTTGGGTTTTGTAATATTTTTTTAGCTAGATAGTACTTTTCAGAAATCAAATTTCTAATTGAATGAAGACTACTGACCAAAAGAAAACTTACTTGTTGGATTGAAATTCTACTTGCAAAATGGAAAGGAAAGCAGATAATGACAATTGAAAGAAAGGAAGCTCCTAGATTACTTTGCAGAAAATAAACTAATGGCAGAAAATTGAAGACTAGAAATAGAAAAAAAGAAGGCACTAATCACATTCTACTTAGACACCTCCTTGGCAATGGCACCAAAAAGCGATGAGCACTAGTATTGTAGCAAGGACGCTGCAACTCCTAGGCTACCAACTTTACTTATCAACCCGAAGTTCGTACAAACTTGGAGGTGATAGTGCTATATGCACAAGTAAAAGTGAAGGTCTTGCGTATTGTCACTGTTCATCTGGCAAGAGACCCCATGGAATCCAAACTAGACTTCTATAAAGTTAGACGAAGCTTGATTATTTGATGGAAGAAGAGAAAATATATTATAAGAGAGCTACTCTACTGCAGTAATGAAGAAAACAACATGTAATGCTAAATCACACCATATCCTAATTAACCATTTAAATAGCTATGCTAAGAAAATTTTTTAAATCAACACTAACCTAATGCTGCTATCAAAGTTACAAAAGTAAAGAGCATCAAACCAAACTAATGTGTAAGCAAGGAAACTAAACTAAATCTGTTTCACTTTTATGGTTTTTTTTTTGGTAATATGAAGCATGCAATTTAATTTTTCTCAGAGGAGTATTGCGATGATTGGATAGTGTTGGAGTCTGATTGAATAACCAGATCAAAGCTCAAAAGTGGTAGCATTTAAATAATATACAAAAATACGTTTGGGAAGGAGTCAAGCGGAAGAGCAATCGAAGATTGAAATCAGTGAAAGGAAGGCATAATGAAGTAGCAATGCATAGGAACCACTAGATCAGTCGGATCAACGAATAGGATTAATGGAGGATGAGCGGTAGGGATCTTATCGCAGGAGATTACGTTAATAGATGGGTGGATCACATCAAGTCACGTGGCAACATAGGGGTAAAAATCGTGCGGAATGATGGAGAGGTCTTCATAGATGGTAAGCAGTATCTCGTGTGCCCTAGGAGCTATAAGCGGAATTCCTAAATTTCATGTGATTAGCCTAAGTGGGTGACACGTAGCACAGGAAAACCACTTTTCTCATGTGCTCTCGGTCATGCAAGAATTCATGTGAGATTTCACAATAGCCATTGGATCATACAAGATTGATCAATGGTAGATATCGGCCAAGCTAGTTGGCAAGCAGGTGACACGATAGTCGTTAGATCAAGCAAGGAACATCGACGGTGGAAATTTGCCAAGCTAGTTGGTGAGAGGGTGACACGATGGAGAAATTTTCATAGGTGGTAAGTAGTATCTCGCGTGGCCTAAGAGCTGTAAGAGGAATTACTAAATTTCACGCTATTAGCCTAAGTGGGTGACAGATAGCACGAGAACACCACCTTTCTCGCGTGCTCTCAGTTGGATATCGGTCGTGCAAGAATTCACATGAGATTGCGCGATAAATGTTAAATCATGTGAGATTGATCAATCGTGGAGATTGACCAAGCTAGGTGCCAAGCGGGTGATGTGATAGTCGTTGGATCAAGAGAAATAGATCGACAGTGGAGATTTGGAGTGCCTAAAGTCAAACGTTGAAATGAATATGTGACATGCGGTTGACAGCAATTGGTCAAGTTTCTTGTGGATCAGACGGTAAGGAAATCTATGGCTATAATCTGATTAAGATGTGATTTATTAGCTTCCACCTATATTATGCATGAAGAGATTGTTGAAGGAAATGAGAATATGAGTGAGATCTTATTACGGAAAGAGAGTGATGGAAAACGTTGACGATGAAATGAACCTAAGTACTGAATCAAGGCAACAAACTCCAAAGCTCATGAAAGAACTAGAAATCTACGTTTTTGGGGTTGCTGAAGGGTCTCTTCCTCAATTCATGGTCCCAGAGGGAGGAGGTGAGGCCAAGACACCTTTTGACAACCTTATGGTGATCCTTTTCTCCTTGCTAACCTGCTAATTGAAACAAGGCACAGATGGAAGCAAACTAAAACACAAGCAATCTACGCTACACCGTCGTAATGGAAATGCAGCTACTTAATAAAATGAACAATTAAACCATGAATCCATGCTATCATACATGTACAATAAAGAGGATCCTTGGCTTCTAGGGTTCGGCCCTAACCCAAGAGCTTCAACCCTCTGAATTAACTCAGTGTTGGCTCAAAACAAAACTCATTCTTATTATCAAAACAATGGATTACATCTAAAATTGTCACAAGTCTTGGAGCTTGAAAATAGAGTAGAGTTTTACAATCAAAAAATTTGAATCCTACTGAGTCCCTACGCCTCTCTACTTATATGTATGAATTATCCAATGAACTCCTTAAAATTAGGGAGGCTCAACTCCCAACTCAAGATAAACTGGTGCTTTGACTTTCACTTGCTCAGCTGCCTTCTAGTCCTCATGATTTAACTATTTGCACTCCGAGATGATGGAGGACTATTCGAATGG
>APFE030894332.1:0-37724 GCA_000404065.3 Pinus taeda | reverse complement strand
CCTTACGAGTTTAAAGGGTTAGAGGACCTACAAATTTAAAAAATAAATGGTCGCTCTTTGCTTGCATGTGGAAAGGTTTGCATGCCCCCAGGTATAGTGAAAAATTCCCAAGTTACCATGAAAACTTTCCATCCGTGTTGTAGACAAAATGCTTCCTTGGTGATGTCTACCGAAATAGACAAAGGTGAGTGGCGCAGTTGCCTCCACTCACATAACTTTGACGAAGGTATCTTATTTTAGCCTAATCCCATTTTCCTGTGAGGACGAGTGTGTCAGACTAGTCATATATCCTACATGGAAACCTACTCTATACCCAAGGTTTTCCTGCCGAAACATACCAGGGTGCATGCCCCCTGGGTTTCAGTCATATCTTCCTGAATCACTCGCGCTCATCAAGTGGATGGACTGGAGATCGATGAGACATTCCTTGCGTGAAAATACCATTTAGGGATGGCATTTGACCATTTTCTATGTGTGAACCATGAAATAAAATTTGGTCTACGAGCTAGACCATTTTGCCTTCGTGCGGAAAACACGTTACTCTAAAGAGTGAGGAGACGACAGCTCCCATGCAATAAATATAGTCACGCCCAAGGAGTAGATTATAATCCAGGGGTCCTTGGACTACCATCACATTCATGTGAACAATTTTCCTTCTCAAAGTAATGGGCACATTTGGAAGGATCCCTAATGGTCGACTGGTTCCTTTGTCAAAGCTTGTCAGATTTCTCATTTCAGGCAAAAGCGATGGTGAAACAAGAGCTTTCCAAGTAGTTGAGGAAAGGATACTCACAAAATCCCCTTCATCAATGATGGTACCAGCCATTACCATTCTGTAAGCTTGTACAATGATTCATAATGGTACACTAGCTGGTAAACGGGGTCTGCCTAGTAGATTCCAGTCGAAGGAAACGACTAGGTTGCTTGGAGGTGGGACCAAATAGACGGCTGGATATGACTCCGATGAACTTCCTTCCTGCGATAAAGGAATGGGTATACTGCCCCCAAGCTTTTCGGATTCTGTGTTTACGAAAAGAATTTGAACGGTGTTGTTATCTTTCTCTTCAGTGACCGTATCATTCGAAGATGAACATTCTGAAGGCAAGACCGGGTCAACTGCTGCCTTGACCTTTTGACTTTCATCTGGTATGGATTCAGAGGGTTCATTTTCAATGATAGACATTTCAGCTGACCACAATGGCATGCCTACTGGATTTTCAACCAGTGGGGGACTTAGCAAGAGTTTTTTATATCCAAGAGGGAGCCGTAGCAGTGAAGCAGGACGGTCATCCAAAACTCTTTTAGCTTTGTCAAGGAAGGGACAACGGTGGACGGCATGATCACCTTCACACAATTTACAAGGAAATTTGTGACTCCTTTTCTGTCCAGATACTTCACTTTCACTCGTTGATGGTGTGCTTTCAACATGATCATCAGAGGTTGACGACAACAAATTGTTCAAACGAGGAGACCCGTCCCTTAAGATCCGGGGGATGCAAGGAAAATCTCAGTGATAGTGGTCTCCATTGCAAATGAAACATGGAGATTTAGGTTTAGACGGTGCGGTGTGAGGATTTTCGCTAGACGACACCTGGTTGCCCCCTTTCTCTTTTGGTTCCTTCTTCTTCATTTCTTTTTTCTCTTTCTTCTTCTTCTTCTTCTCAGCTACTTGATCTTTAGCTTTACTAGCTTTATCAAGCAAAGAGGAAGGAGGAGAGGGAGAAACAGATGAAGTAGAAGGTTGGGGGAAACTCTAGTATCATCTAGTTGCTGACTTGACTGTTCAGGAATTGCGGTATTCTAAATGACAAAGGTAGATAAGAGCCATACGGACAAACCAATCATCAACCCTGGAAGTGATAATGTGGCCATATGGGGTGCACCAACATCTCCCCAAGAGGAGAAAGGACTAGGATTTCCTCCAAGGGGAAATCCTTGGTTGGTAGACTCCATTTTTCTCAAACTAAAGACCAACGAGGGAAATTGTGATGTTATTCCGATTAAAATAAATTTTAGACGCTTTGACACAACTTTTTTTTTCAATTTTTAAGAGTAGAGAAAAAACAAAATATGACTCTAGTCACCTTTGATTTTTAATGAGCCTGAAGTGACAAGTGCTCAGATGGACCTTTTATTTTAAGGAGTCTGAAAAGGAATGAAAGGGACTTCTCTGGAAATCTAGGCAGAGGGGATTACCAAACCAATAAAAAAACTGCATAATACTTTTTACGGTACGACAGTCAATCTTCCTGAATGTTGTGTTCAGTGCATTGCGATCGATAGGGCGGCAGACACGGCTTCCTAAGGATACGGGATATAGCCTATTGTGGTCTCCCAATATATACTCGACGGTACGTGGGAGCACAAGTCCATACTGGCACTTGTCGTCTCAAAGTGGAGGAATCATCCAACAAACAATGAAAACAACAATTACCAGGTTTTACGACGCCGAAATACATCCTTAGCCTAGACTTCTAGATGTTGTGCGTTAGGTTCCAAAGCGTTTTTAGATTCATTAAATTTATTTTATAGTTGATCTTGTTTAAAAATTTGCCTTTCAGGTTCATTGCGTGGTGTGTATACAATTCTTAAAAGGCAATCTAAGATGATAAACAATTGTTTAATCTTCTTTTGGCAATGAAAATCCTAGCTACTAAGGAAAGAAAATTGAGAGTCTTTCAACAAAGAGCACATAGCACACACTAAATGCATTGTCCTAAATCAAACCAAGTAGTCTAAATGCAAATGCACATGCATGTATTTGTTTTCAGCCTTCTTAATGTATAAATGACAAGAAGAATGCTAAGTGAAAATCTGAATTATTTCAAAGCAACAATACTTAACAAATTTCTTTTCAAAATGAAGTGAAGATAAGGGTGACACTTTGCGATTTCGAAATGAAAACTATTTTCGACACTTTAAAAACTACTAATTCAAATCATATACAAGAGTAATAGTACAATCGACTATCAAGAACAATGGGATTCTCTTCTATGACTGAAAACGACACTTTCAGATTAAGAAACAACAGTTCGACTATGCTACATCTTTGCAAAAGAGATCTGAAAATGGCGCACAATACATAAAAACACTTACAGTTCTTTGCATAATAGAGGTGGAATGATGGAAGATAAGGGGGTTCTCATAGAGACATACTGACCATAGACAACAAAACTCCTGAAGAGAACTGAAAGGAGTGAATAAAAACGAAATTCTGAAGGTAAAATTAACCTTCCCTGACCATTGCACCTATCACACAGGGAATCCAGTATGCATCTCACCTACTACACACGGGAAGTGTGATGGATATAGACTTCCTTGAAGGGAGGGTGTGATGGTACCAGTGTGAGACTTTTAACTAGTCTTTGCTCACAATTTACAGTTTAGTTCAGGGATTTAGGCCGAGTAAGTGATGTTCAGTAAATGTAAATCACAGGGGTTGATCTAGGGAGGTTACTAGAACCACCACTTAGGGAAATTAGAACATTTGCAGATTGATTGTTCAATTTATAAACAAAACCCGGAGATAGACTGAAGCAACATTGATCTACTTTGCATTTGCATAACAAATGCAGTTTGAAGGCTAGCTGGCTTGACTTCAGGCTCCATCTGTCAGTTTATAAAACAAACAAAGGTAGACTAACAAACAATGTATTCGCTCCCCAGTGGAATCACCGTTTTTTTATTGGGAATAGTGTCCACTCAGAGCTACTATTCCAACTAAGACTGGTAGCTATCTTAGAAACAATCAAGTAAAGACTACTTTCGCTTTCCTTTATAAAAAATAGATAAGAGTGGAACAAAGGACACCAACCTTAGTCTTGCGCTTGGTTCCTTGCTTGACTCCTCTCCTTCCTGATAGATCTTTGCCACTTCTTCTTCGTCTACCCAGCTTCAAAGAGCACCTGTGGAATCAAAGCAGCATAATACTATCGAAGAACAGAGATCTATATTCATAAATAACACAGGACTAGATATGTATTAACCACACAAATGCATATACAATCAAACATACAAGAATGTGGAGGAAAACTTGAATAGCTTTATTAATATCGAGAATAGCAAGAGGATTACAAGCAATTGCTCTGACCCAGCATCATCCTCCAGCAAGAAAGCCCTTCTTCACCTCAAGTAAAGCTTAGATCACCCAACGCTATGAAATTTCACCAGAAAACCAACAACAATTCTCTACAAGATACAAGATTCTAGCCTTTGGATCTCTATAATGAGGGATCCATATATAGATGATTGTAGGGGGGTGAGTCATCTTCTGGGGTTTTGATTAGTGTCCTCTCTTTGATAGTTCTTGATTCCACTTGGAGACTAATGATCTCTTACTCATCCCTGGTCAAAAACAGAGAGGCAAGTGTCAGAGGGGAAGCTTCTGGAAGATTCTATGATCTTCCACCTCACAAACTGTCTCTACCATTTGTCCATTCTCGCCCATCACACCCTACAGAGAGGCCATCCAGTATGCACTGCACCCTTTACACTGGGAAGGTGATATGCATCGCACCCTCTACATTGGGTATTCAATATGGTCCAGTTTTGACCATTTCTGAGTAGTATTTTAGTGGAGAACTTCTAGGAGATGATGTAATTAGCTGACCTTGTTCCTTTAGGTAGTGAAGCAACACTTTAAGGGACTTAGGAGACCTTAGTTTATGGACATTTATGATTGTGGTTGCAGTGCCCAAAAATGTCTATAACAATCTCTCTTTATGATTTAGCTTTGTTTGAATAAAGGTATTAGGCTAGCTATTAAGTTCAAGTTTGGGTTTTCTGTGGTGTTGGGTTGAAACTGGGAAGAAATTCCATTGGGAAAATGGAGTCACATGTTTGGGATTATCAAATACAAGTTTTACAAGCTAAAATTATAGGGCAGGTTAGGAAAATTCATTCAATCCTTTCAGATCTATGGTGTGAAGGCGACAAAAAGATTTATAGATCCAATTAAAAACAAAGTAGTTAAGGATTCTAATTTTAATCTTCAGTGGAAAACATAAAAATTATTCTTAAGCCAGAGATAGAGTGTACATTCAAACAAATTATGTTCCTTATCTTCTTAGAATAATTGATTTTAGAATCACATATGAGAATAAAATTAAAAAAAATAACAAAGAGAGATACACTTCATCAATAAAAATGACACGAGAAGCCTGTAATGATTTCACTATATTATTGAAAATCTGATCAATGGTGGCTCTGTGAGATGCTTTACAATACAAGTCATTTTATTCAAACAAGCCCCAACACCTATTGATTCAATTGATGAAGTATTTATACAAATTATTCACAAAATATCTTGATAGAAAATATCAAGATTTATTACAAATATCTGAAAATTGTGTTACAAAAATAGGACTAAAATATAGGACATTCAAAAATAATGAATCTTCTTGGCACTATATTTGAGGATTTTTGGTGATAAGGAACAACAATTTGAATTTGATAGCAATTCTTATTTGATGAGGTGAAATCCAAGTCACTAACTTCCCATGAGCTTTTTCCTCATGAAATTATGAAAAATAGGGATCTAGTGATCCCTTTGAATATCTCAACCCATGACATATGTGAAAAACTTGAGAGAGTTTTTTTTGAAGGAGAATGTTACCAACAAAAACTTCTTTCAGTTTTTGAAAAATCATTTTCATCTGTTCACAAACCACATTTCAAAACAATGGATTAAAACCGGAGATTTTCAGAAAATATGCCTTCAAAGATTCATGCGAATCTCCTAAACCATAATAGCTATTAGAAATTTGAGAAATTCTTTCTAAATGGGTCTTTTCTATATGAAAAACTCTTTCAGTTTAGAGAAATTTTTTCTTATTTGTTTGGAAACCATGCTCGAAATCATTGTGTTGTATAGGAAAAAGCTTAGTTTTAACTAATTATTTTTCCAACTCGATGTTGACTTTAATTTTCCAACATTCACCATTGACCTAGCAGAAGTGGGATGGATTGGATATATGATGTGGAGGTGGGAGGTGACATGGAGGCGGGGATGGAGTAGGAGCGGTGGAAGGAGTAATGGTAGAGGAGCGAGGTTGTGTGGGAGGAGGTACGTGGTAATAGGCAAGTGTATGTCATGAGAGGCATTGCAGTTAGAATGAAATGGCAGGAGTATATATTGGCAGGAGATATGCGTGGTTTTCCAAGGGGGGTTAGGTGATAAGGGGTATTGAATGGGGGGGGGGGGCACGAGGTATGCAAAGTGAAGAGTACTCGCCACGTAGCATGGGGCTAGTGAATAGTGAATTCTGCTTTTGGACCCCCCCCCCCAGCCCATGAGGATAACGATAGAATGGACTGGGGGGGCAAAATCGATCCCCCATTGTTAATTGAGGAGGGGTAAATCATGGCCATTGAAATATGGAGCCACCATATCATAATCAGACAAAGAATTTTGTCATTTTTTACTTTATCATAAAACCAAAAATTTATCGCCAGATTCCTTAGTAAAAATTGTTAATCGTGATTAAATAACACAATTAATTATTCTAAACCTAGTTAATTTATCCTAAGCATGATTAATCTATTCTAAAGGCGCATTTTGATTTGTAAGCCTTTTTATTAATTTTTCCCAACGTTTTTTAATCTTTTTCTCATTTTTTTTCTTTGAAATAATTTACAAGATAAAACATTATTTACAATATCATCATATACACAAATTACAACTACAGGAAAGTCATCTTATAAATATAGGACTCTAACCGTACATACTCTACCCCTCTTTGGATTTGAACTTGTTTAAAAGGAAACACGTGCTTTATCCATTAGAGACACTCAAGTTGTTTATAATAAGCGTAATGTTGTTGTCATCACTTGTAGACCCTTTGTTAGTTGTAATTTTTATCTATATGATGTTTTTAAAGATTGTAATTCTTTAAAGATTGTAATTCTTACTACCGCCATGACATGTCATTTGGGCTTTTGTTACATATTGATCACATTTAGGATATAATTTTTTTTAGGAGTATTAAAACACAGTCATATATCTTAAGTGTGAAACTCCCATTCCTTCCTAACTAAATTGACATTGAATCTTCTAAATTAAATTGACATTGAATAAAGATATCTGAAATGTTTTTGAAAAAATTAATATATTTCTATAAAATATTTTCACATCTCTCAAATCAAATTCTAAATTGCAAAAAATTTAAGTGGATCGACTTTATTTCTTGAAAATTTGCTTTTAAAAATGTATGGGCATAGCCTCAATGATTATGTTGTCATATTGTATGAAAAATTCTTTCTTTGAATATAAATAATGTCCCTTAGATAGGTTTTATCCTTTTAAAATAGTTTTGTGCAGAGTAGGAGATTTCCAATTATTTGGATTGATTTAGTAATATATGGATTGATTTTTAATTTGTAATATATATATATAATATATATATAGATATATATATATGTTACACAGTATTTTGTCACCGTCCCTATTACCCCTTCTCCCGTACACTGGAGGACCTATTCTGGGACCTGTGAGAAGTGACATAACCTGAAAACCCCTGCATTGTATCCCCTTGAGTATGTACTCCATATGCCCTGAAGACACCTTCTGCAAAATACCCATAAAAATAGCTCTTTTTCCATTGGTGTTGTCCCACAGTGTATCACTTGCGCCAATGGGGGAAATCCTCGAAAGAGGGCGCGCCATTTGGCGATCTGTCTTAGAGTCGCACTAGCGCCAACCCAGTTGGGTAAAGTTTTTAACAAACAAACTTTCAAAGGTTCCTTCTAACTTATCCATGAACTGATTCCAGTTATAATTAGTTCAGTTGGGCTTCGTATCTCCCAAGGAGGGAAGTAGTTCTCCACCTCTCATGGAAGCTTCCTAATGATAAGGACAATCCCTTGAATTTGGTGGATGGTGTTATCTACTCCTCCTACCTCTATATAAGCTTTTTATTTTCCCTTTGACAAGCTAGTTAGTAATTCTACTCTTCAAGCTCCCAAATCTAAGTCCCAAAGTCTGAGAATTGCTAAGCTCATGTTACAAGAGGCCTTGTTCATCCCTATGAGGCTATACCTTTAAGGAGGAGATCCATGTCCAAGTAATCAAGGAGAGAGAGGCTTGTTCCCCATCCCTTACAAGCTTTGCAAGGCATGTGTTGCTGATTACCCAACCAAAGGAGGATTTGACGTCAGAACTTGGTTGTATTCTCTTTTGTTTATCAATAATAATAGATGACTATCATTATGGTTCCACTCATGTGTCTTTATAATGATGTTTGAGTTGTATCCTTTCTGATTGATACATAGTTGCATTTGTTGGATTTTATGCTTGTATTTGTCTTGTTCTTTGCATGTGCATGTGTTTATTCATGAGTATCGTGAGGATTGTGACCAGCTGAAGCAAAAGAACGGAGGCGACGACTCTTTTACGGATACTAGCATTGGATTCGAGGTAGGCTCTCATCATTGGCCTTTACTTTGCAATTAGGGACCTGCATGTTAGCATTGTTTGATTGTTGCTAGACCCCATTTAGGCTAGTGGGATCGCCTCTGTCCGCAGAGGGGATTTACTTGTACAACAATTTGGCGACTCCACTGGTTAGTTGGATTTTGCCTTGTTTGTTTATCTTGTCTTGTTGTTTGATTTGTAAACTTTAGACAGAGCCTGAAGTCTGGCCAGATAGCCTTCGAAATTCTATTGCTTTGCATTAGTGAAGTAGATCAACGCTACTTCAGTCCATCTCCGGTTTGGTCTGCAAACTCAACGACTTGGAACTTGCCTTGTTCCTTGATTGTTTCCTTGGTTTCTCTCGCTTGTTTAACCTTCTGGGTTGAATGCCTGTGTTGTTTTTGCCTCTTGAGAGTACTTAGGTATTTTTGGTTTGGCCTTGGCTCTTTTGTTTTTATTTTTTCATAGCAAACTTGACTAGTGCTAGTTTATAGCATGACAGTCGCGCCAGTTGGCGCATGTTTCACACTTACAACCCGCGCCAATCCATGAAAGGTGCTTGTTGTAGCCTGACAGTCGCGCAAGGGCTGTAAACTTTTGAAGTTTGCTTGGTTCTCAACGTTTTGAGCTTTGGTTTTGTCCTAAGTACCTTTATTAGACTACTTGAGTGTGTTGGAGTGTGATTTGACTGGTTTCGATCACTACCCTTTGGGTGTTTGCTTTTTTCTACCGATTTCACATTTCTAGCCCTAGGGCATCTAGTGGCCTTGTGAATCGAGCCTTCCTAAGGTGTTTTGATCTTTTTGTGGTCTAGTCGACTCTTTTGTTTTCTCCCTTACACTTGTTTGGTAGTTGTGAATCACTTTGTTGCGTTATTTGTGTGATTTGCTTCATCTTCACTTGAATTCCGCTTCGTCTCACTTTGAGCCCAGATCACATGGCTCATTGTTGTCTTTGGGATCTTTTTGGTTCTTTAGATGCTTGATTTGCTGATTTGAGGAACTGAACATGTGTGTATTGGATAGAATTTGTTGGTGTCATTTCTCAAAAGTTCTTTAGTGCATTTTGCCATTATTGAAAAGAAAATCTCTTTTGCTTTGAATCAGTTCATGAAAATTAGGACTTTTCATTTCGATTAGTGATTTAGTGATCTTAAAGAAAATTTTATTGATTTCCATTAGTTGCATTAGGGAAACTCTTTGTTTTTTGTGATCGTTTCGTTTGCATGAAAGCTCTTTAACTCTCCTGTAATTAGCATTCATCGAATGGAATGACATGTTTTGGCATATAGATTGCATTTAGGGATTTTGAGAAATCACATATGGTAGGACCTGAAAACCGAAACTTAACTCAAGATCAACTTTAAAATAAATTGAATAAATCTAAAAATGCATTGGAACATAACGCTCATATTCTAGAGGTCTAGGCTAGAGACGTGCTCCGACGTCGTTAAACCTAGTCACTTTTGTTTTCACTTAAGGTTGGGTGATTCCTCCTTCTGTGACTCAACTATGGTCTAGTACGGACTTGTGCTCCCATGTACCGTCGCGTATATATGGGGAGACTCCACTAGGTTATCACCTTGATCCACAGGAAGCCGTGTTGCGCATTTTAGCCGTAACGCACCGAACACAGCATTCGGGAAGATTGACTGTCGTACGGAAAGTCCTTGCTTTCAGATGATTGCTAAGGTTATATGTAGTTTACGGATTGTCTGGTAAAACCCCTTGCCTAGTGTTCTCCAGAGTGTCACTTTTTGATCCCTTCGGACTCCTTAAAAAAAAAGGCTCATCTGAGCATTGGTCACTTCGGCTAACTAAATATTCGAAGGCGACTAGAGTCATCTTTTGTCCTTTTCTCGACTCTTAAAACATGAAAAGGTCAAGTTGTGTCCTAATGTCTTAAAAATTTATTCAACCACGATTACATTCACCTTGTTAGATCTTGTTTGCGTTAGTTTTGAGTAGGGTCTTTCTTCATTAGCTTGTCTATGATTTTTGAATTTGATCATCCTGGCGGATCCATCGATCCCGTCTCCCGTCCCTAGTGACCAAGGGTCTCCTTCTTCTGTTGCTCCTGAAACACCGGTTTGTGGTGACACTTTCCCTGTTATTCCAAGTTTCCAACCGTTGAACTCTCATGCTCCAAAGAACGAGCTTCACAATTTGTTTTGGAACCCTATTTGGGAACCGTACGAAGAGGATTATCCCTCTACTCCTACTAGTGTTTCGACCTCGATGGCTTCCTCTGATATGGAGGACATGTCTCCCGTAGCGAGTGGAACACCTGTTCTGTCGAGTATTGAAACTCCTATCCCGGCCACATCCCCAGTCATATCTACGCCCTACACTGTTACACCTCTCGGTATTACAGTGCCTGCGCGCTATAGATCTCTGAGGGATGCTATGGGCTCTAGGAACTCCTCTTCTGGTACCATGTGGGATCATAATATCATTCCCACTACGGGATCTTTTGTTTCCCAAGTTCACAATACCGTTGTCACATTAGTCCCAACCAATCCGACGGTTTGTGTCACATCTTCAACTCCGGTTGCTAGTGCCATTACGGCATCTTCTGTCGTAACTACTGCTGCTGGCCCGTCCCATGGTCCAGTACATAGTGGTCAATCGGCATATGTAGCCAGAGTTGTTCATCCTGCAAGCAGTGCCCCGCCTTCTTCTGGTGCCATTCCAGCAGGGGGGCATATTCTCAATACTTACATGCTGTCCAAAATCCAGGCATGCAAGGCCCTTATTATGACCCTATCGATCATCATTTGTATACCTCCTTGCCAGCTCAACCCACTGTTGAGGCTTCCATTCCGTTGAATGTTGCTTGGGGTACCACTGGTTACGGTGGTGGCCAATTCCGTCTAGATCAAGGGCAGCCATCCCAGCGACCATCATACCAAGGTCAGCCATCCTACACACGGCCTAATTATGGGCAATAGTATTATGGCCAAACCTATCCATGGCAACTTGGAGGCTCACAAGGACAACCCTCCCAGGGACAACCTTCGGCCTATGGTGGTCCGTCTTTTACCTATCTTGGGCAACCTTCTGGAAACCCGGGACAACCTTACGCTCAACAAGGACAACCTGGAGTCCAGCAGGGATACCCTTCGGGTCAACCCTACGGGAATCAGGGACAACCTTACGCGCAACAAGGACAACCTGGAACCCAGCAAGCGTACCCCTCTGGGCAGGCTGGCTAGCCTTACATGCAGCAAGGCCAACTCGTTGCTCAGCCTAGTCAGCAATCTGGTCTGCAAGGATAACCCTCGGTTGCACAAGGACAACTAAACACCCAACAAGCTCGACCTTCTACGAAGGTTGGTCTGTCCCAGATGCAACCAGGACAACCTTCCGGCGAGATGGCCCAACCTCAGTATTCCCAAGGACATCTCTCTGGGCCTGCTCAACCGGGCATGCAGATGGTTCCTGCTTCTCAAGCTCAACCTGGTTATCAGCCCCAGACTCAAATTGGTCTCCAGTCGCAAGGTGGGTTTCAATCCCAACCTTCTTACCAAACGCAGCCTAGTTCCTAGGCTCAATATGGAGCCCAGCAACCGTATGGATACCAGCAACCGTAGGGGCAAACTTAGTTTGTCCCATATCAAAATTATCAACAACCGCAGGCTACTCCTTATAAAAATTACCAGCAACCAAATGTTGCTCCTGCGGGTCAGTATGGTAACCAATGGGGCGCTGGGGGACAGATCCGGAATCAACCTTCCAGTTATGGATATAACCCTTATGGACCTAGTCCATCTGGACAAGGTCAACGGGGGCTACCAACAACTGGGTGGAACTCTAGCCCTACCTCATATCCGCAACCGTAGATGTGCTTCAACCCGCAACTACCATTCTTAGCAACGTTGGAACTGCCCGATGTGTCGAAATTAACTAATGATCCTATCTTGCATAATCCACAATGGTCGCCAGTTCCAACCAAGATACCCGGCGATTGTCCCAAGTTTGACGGCAAAGCTGGAGAGGATCCTCAAGCCCATGTAATGACTTACCACCTTTGGTGTTCGTATGATTCATGGCTTGACGATTCAGTTCGGCTTCGCCTGTTCCAAAGGACTCTCACCGGCTCCGCTGCTAAATGGTACATTGAATTAACCCGTGCATATTTTCAAGATTTCAATTCATTGGCAATGGCATTTCTCACTCATTTTCGGTTACCCATTCGGTATGAGACAGGGACGCATCTCATTACGTCTCTCAAGCCGGACACGGCTATGCACATCTCTAATCATATACATGAATGGAGAAGGCATCATCGATTGATCAAGTTATGGATTCCTGATCAACTCCTCACCGATTGGTTCACGACTTCCTTTGTCCCTAAGATCGCACGTGACATTGCTATGGGAGCTTATGTGACTGAAGAGAAAGCTATCGCGTGTGCTCAGTACCTTGACTTAGTTTATTCTCAGTCAGGTACTTTATTTGAGTATTTTCCTGATGCCCCGAGACACAGTACATCCAAAGATCCACCAAAGCCATCTGTTGATGGGGTTATTGGCTCTGTAAATCCGTCGTCGAAAAAATCATCCTCGAACCCTGGGAAGAAAAAATTGAATGCTTCTAACGAAAATACTTCTCGGGGTGGTTCTAATTCTGGAAGTACTTCTGAGGTTAACGCCATCCAGTCCACCACGACGAACAAGGCCTCAAAAGGAAAGAAAAAGGGGAAAGCAAAGAATAATTCTGAGCAACCTAAATAGGATTCCTCCAAACCTCCATTCGAGGAAGGAGCCAAGCGTAAACCAAAGTATCCTTGTCTCATCTGTGATGAGGATCACTATACCGAAGACTGCCCAAGGCGATCAGAGGTTAGTCATTTGTTGAAAGGTGCTCCTAGGATTCCTGCCTCAACAGACTCAAATGGTGGCTGATCCATCTTCGTCTTCATCTCCCTTTGGTTCCCAAGTGTTCATGGCTGGATCCATTCCCGTTCATGTAACAACTCGAACAAAGGAATATCCATCATCCGCCGGGAAGGAGCCTGAGGTCCCCTCAAGCGCTCCTCCATCTAGTTCTGGTCCGCTCCACATCGAGAGACCGAATACTGAGATGCCCATCCGACCCCCTCCTAAAGGAGTACTCCGGAGATCATCTTACAACCCAAATGCTCGTGCTGCCCAGCATTATAGCATAGTTGAGGACTTAGCGCAGGCTCCGTCGGCTATGTCCGCTTTGGAAGTTCTCCAGAGTTGCCCCCTAAGAGGAAGTCCCTGCTATCGGCCATCGGTGGCATTGACCCAACAGATTCAGATTTGATCACCTTTGATCTCGAGAGCCATGTCTGAAGGCTACCTCATTAGATCGCCTTTCTCATACAAGTCATCATCAATTCAAAAACAATCCATCGTACGGTTATTGATGAAGGCGCGTAAACTTGCATCATGTCTATAGCTTGTTGGAAAGTGATCGGGTCTTTGACTTTGAGCCATTCTCCCATGACGCTGGAAGCCTTTGATGGGAGAGAATCTCGTCCCTATGGTATCCTTCAACGATTGCCGATTACTTTAGAAGGGAAAACCGTTGAAGTAGAAGTTGAGGTCGTTGATGTAAATCTTACTTACAACCTCCTTCTAGGCCAGAGTTGGACATATGCCATGCGTGCCGTGGCTTCGTCCCTCTTCCATCTCATTCGTTTCCCTCAGCAGGGGAAAATTTTCATGGTAGACCAGCTCTTCTTCTTCGCTTCTTCTTTTGAAGGAAATGTGCCTTTCGTTGAGCATTACCTCCATCCCGTTCGAGAGTGTGGGAGCCGGGATCTTCAAAGATCCTGCCCTTATGGGTGTTTTTTACTCCCACCTCCAAACCTTGCCTCGATTAGTATGATTTCGGTTCGTTCTGATCCTTGGGTCCTTCCTCCCATCAACCAAAAAGAATCATGGGGCGAGGAGATGCCATTGAGTCCCACCGAGTTCAACTACATCGAAATTGTTGCTGTATCGGCTCCTCCTGCTGAATCTGCTTCTTTAAGAAGAGCTCTTGACTCATACGACTATTCCCCTTGGCTTGGAGAATGCGCCTCCTCAGACCCATTAAAGGAAATATTTCCTTCCGACGAAGCCATCATAGAGACCATGTCTCTCAAGGAACCTTCGTGGTTCAATCTTCATGACTGTTCCTGGTTTCTCCCAACCCTTTGGGAAATGTTGGCTTGTCTCGAGCGGCTTGCTCGGTGTCTCCCTTCACAACCTCTTCAGACACCTATTCAATTCTATCAAGTATCGTCTGAAGGGAATTTGGGGAACATTATGCAGACCCAACCTATCGACATCTCTGTCAAGCCAGGGATTGTCAAGCACATTTACATAGGCGTCACTTGTACTCCTGAGGAAATTCAAATCTATATAGCTCTTTTTCGCGAGTTCCATGACATCTTTGCATGGTCTTATGAGGAGATGTCCGGCATTGATCCAAACATCGTAGTGCATGAGATACCTACGTATCCAGGACCTAAACCTGTTCACTAGCATTTACACCATGTGCACCCCCGCAAGGCTGTAGCTATCAAAGCGGAAGTTGAAAAACTTCTTAAAGCTGGTTTCATTTACCCTATCCCACTCACAGATTGGGTCTCTAACATTGTCCCTGTGGATAAAAAGCAAGGTACTATTCACGTTTGTGTTGATTATCGCGATATTAACCGAGCTTGCCCGAAAGATAAGTACCCCACACCTTTCATTGACTAGCTCATTGATGAGTGTGCTGGGAGTGAGATATATTCGTTCATGGACGGCTTTTCTGGCTACAACCAGATTAATATCGTGCCTGCCGATCAACACAAGATGACCTTTATCTATCCGTGGGGTACTTTCGTGTATAAAAATATCCATTTCGGTCTCAAGAATACCGGTGCCACTTTTCAACGTGCGATGTCTTATGCCTTTCATGATATCTGGCATATTGTGCAGCCTTATCTGGATGACCTTCCCGCTCATTCGGCTAAGCGCCAAGATCATCCATCGCATCTCGGCGAAATTTTTCTCTATTTTCGACACTACAATATTCGACTTAATCCACATAAATGTGTCTTCTGCATAGAATCTGGTTGACTTCTCGGGTTTATCTTCTCCCGAGAGGGCATCCACTTGGAACCCCTTAAAGTTGAAGCCATTTTGAATCTTCCTCCCCCTGCCTCTTTGCGGCAACTACAGAGTTTGTAGGGAAAAGCAAACTTCTTACGACGATTTATCCCGAATTATGCCAAGGTGGCAAAAGGTTTCACGCGGTTACTCAAGTGCGACACCCCCTTTCAATGGGATGTCATAGCTCAAGAGTCCTTTTCACATCTTAAAACTCTTCTGGTTTCCGCCCCTTTTTTGCGGCCTCCGAATTACCATAGTGATTACACGTTGTATCTAGCTGCTGCTCATACCAACATCGGTATGGTTCTGGTTCAGGATGATGATGATAGCACTGAACATGTTATCTATTACCTTAACCGCAATTTGTTAGACACAGAATCTCAATATGCTTATGTCGAGAAGTTGGCACTAGCCGCCGTTTACGCTATGCAACACTTCCGTCATTACATCTTGTTGCGGACCACGACAGTGATCTCTGATTGCAACCCTATGACTTACATTCTGTCACGCTAGTTGCTGGGGGGAAAATACTTGAAGTGGATAGTCATCCTCCAAGAGTTTGACTTGGAATTTACTGCTTCCAAGTCTAAGAAATCACTTGCCTTCGCTGAGCTGTTGTGCTCTTTGCCATCTACTACTGCCTCCTCTCAGTTAGAGGATTCCATTCCAGACGACACCCTCTTCCTCATTAACACCCTCGATCCTTGGTACGGGGATATTATTGTCTACTTGCAGATGTCCTCCTTCCATCTCGAGACCTCCAAGGATGCTCGTCGACGGATCCGACATCAAGCCCAACCATATCGCATCGTTGGGGACACCTTGTACCATCTCGGTGTTGATTCTGTTCTTCACCGATGCATGACTCTTGCAGAAATAGAGATAGTTTTGAATGACTGCCACTCAGGTGCGTGTGGTAGTCACATGTCTGGATATGTCACTGCACAGAAAATCCTCTGTGCTGGCTATTTTTGGCCCTCCATTTTTAAGGATTGCATTCTTGCCGTCCGTTCATGTCATGAGTGCCAAATGTACCAACAGAAGATGCGTGCACCCCCTGCTCCACTGCACCCTGTTGTAACCGTCGGCCCTTTTTCCAAATGGGGCATCAATTATATGACCTGTGACCCTCACTTGGCCAGGGGGCATGGGTACATCATCATTGCTATTGATTATTTCATGAAATGGGCCGAGGTGATGCCTACATTGTCTGAAGACGGTCACGGCGCGACGCAGTTTTTGTTCAACCATGTTATTTCGTAGTTCGAAGTACCCCAAGCCATCGTCACTGATCACAGAAAGCATTTTTGTAATCACATGATGACCGAGTTAACAACCCAGTTGGGCCTTAGGCATGATAGTTCGACCCCGTACTATCCTCAGGCAAACGGTCAAGTGGAAGCCGTGAACAAGGTTTTGGTCACGATGCTTCAACAAACTGTTGGCATGCATAAGTCCAATTGGCATCTGCTGTTGTTCTATGCTTTGTGGGCCTATCGTACCTCCATGAAGGACGCCATCAGTTTCACTCCCTTTCAGTTAGTTTATGGACTCGAGGCTACCCTTCCTATTGAGTGTGAGATTCCTTCATTAAAGATAGTCGTCGAATTTCTCCCTAATACTACTCCAGTAGAAGAGGGTCTTCTTTACTTAGAGCGGCTGGACGAGACTCGTCCTCTAGCCTCCTTAGCTATTGAAGCTCAGAAGAAGCGAGTGAAAACTCACTTCGATAATACTGTTAACCCCCGCTCTTTCATTGAGGGAGACCTAGTACTGCTCTACGATCAAGCTAACGATAAGCTGGGGGTAGGAAAATTCGAGCCTATGTGGCACAGGCCCTACATTGTGAAAAGATTTTTGCAAAAAGGAGCCTACGAGCTTATTGATTATGAAGGAAATCCCCTGGATAAGCCTCGAAATGGGCTTTATCTAAAAAAATACTATGCATGAGTCCAGGCACTCTCTTTTTGTATATACGTGTGCTTTCAACAAGTGTGTTGTGTGTGCATGTTCTGTATATTTTTGTTTTGGTGTGTTGGCATGATTGCCGCTTATTGTGTCTTTTTGCTTCTTGGGCAGATGTCTGGGTCACCTTACGTTGGTTTCGTTGATGGTGCCTCCCACAGTACACACAAATTTTCATTTTTGTCATGGGTGATTTACGATCCTCATGGTGTGTTAGTAGACATTCAAGGGGTTTGTCTAGGTTGTATGACGAACAATGTTGCTGAATATAGTGCTGTGATTGAATTATTAGCTTAGGTGATTAACCTCGGAATTCAAACATTGGTTGTGAACTTGGACTCTCAGCTTGTTGTCCACTAACTCAACGGGCGTTATTCCGTTAGAGATCATCATATTTTAAGGTTGTATTGATGTGTTAAGTTATTAGAAAGGGATTTTGATTTCATTACTTATCAACATATTCCAAGACGACTTAATACGTTAACCGATGCATTAGCTAATTATGTGTTGGATAGGCATTTGCATAACATGTAATTCAACATAACACAAGAAGCATAAAGTAAAAAAAACCATAAAACATATGTATATATATGTGTGTGTGTGTGTCTATGTGTGTGTGTGTGTGTGTGTGTGTGTGTGTGTCCAAAATGTTTGCACCCGATGCATCATCAAAAAATAATACATGTTTGTCTAAGTACATCCGGAGACAACATGTCTCTCAAAAAATATGCGTGAAAAGAAAAGCCTAGATATCTAGTCTCGGTGGTGCTCATGGTAGCACGTCACCACTCGCACTAGATGCCTCAGGAGCCGATGGATGCATGTTGGCACCCACACTATGTGCCTTTGGTACGCTAGCGGGACATCCGCTAGCCGAGCATAATCTGGAATCCCTCGAGTGATATCCTGGAGGTTCTGGATGAGCTCCCCTTTGTCACCACCCTCCTCCTGGGGATCTGCTACTGCTGCTGCTACTACTGGGTGTCTCCTCGCAATGGGAGACATGCCAGCTAGATGCTCTGGGCTGACATCTGCATATGCATATAAAGGTTATTAGGACGAGCATGTGCTAACACAAAAAAATCATAAAAATACAAAATCAAAAAATGAGGACGTACCAATCTCCTCGTCCCAGTCCTCTCCCTCTGGAAGGGGAAGGTCAGGGTCTTCGGTGAAGTCTGTCCCCACATACGGCTAGCCCTCCATCACTATCAGTTGGCAGCGAAGCCACCCAAAAAACTCAGGCCTAAAGGACATCTGCTAACCGCCGCCACCCCTCAGCATCAATGTCGCCCATTGAGCCATCCTCGGCTCTCGAGGTGCTGGGTCTGGAACAAAGGCCCCTTGGCCCTGGAAGCCTTGCACACATTCCAAGAAGAACGTCACCAATATGGATCCATACCCAAACTATTGCAGCTTGCCTCGCTTGGCCTTTGTTAGCTGCCTCTTCATATTGGTTGTCACAGCTGACACCCAATTGAAGACTGTTAGGCTAAGGCACTCTATCGCTAATATCAAGTGGTTCTTCATAGCTTCGTGGGGCACTTGCACCCCCACAGCTCGTGTGAAGGTGAATAGAAATGCTCTGAGTGTCAGGTCCTGGACGGTGGGGATATCCACCTTCGAGCTGCCCTGCCCATATATAGCCTCCGGGCAAACTCGAGCCTTCACCTCATCCATCTTCTCTCCAGATGGCATGCTACCAGTCAATCCAGGCACCGGTCGTCGTCATGACAATCTGGTAAGGAAATAGACATTAGATACGTCTAACTCCAGCACTTGGTCCCGTATCCAGAACACTTGTTCCTCTACGTCCCACAAGTTCATCAGGTACTGCAAGAGCTCTAACTGAGCTCGTAAATAGGACAACGTGAAATATTTCTTGAGCCCACATGCTCTGAGAGCTTCCATGCAATCCTCATCCACTAAGGCCAATGTGTCCACTTGGTCATGTTACGGTTCTTTCCACACAATCACCATTTTTGTGTATTTCCCTGCAGACACAAGTCAAAATAATGAATTAGATTCTTACATAACTTGAAATTGCAGGGAAAAGGGTTTAAATTTGTTAAAAGTTGGCCTAAAAGTCCGCACGGCCGTTGGTGCAACTGTTTCTAAAACAGTCGCGCCCATGGGCGCATGCCCTATGGGAAAATTGCCCCATTGGTGCGGGTCCGTGCTCGAAACCCGTGCCAATGGGCGCAACCCCTAAATTCAAAATCCTCCCTATAGTGGATGAAAATGCAACTAAAAACAAATTCTAAACAGATGATAATGGAGCTAAGGACAAGACCTCTTACCTGACACTGACGGCGCTCGAAATGGTCCACTGGATTTGTCGCAATCGCTAACTGAAGGTCGCACTCCAAAAAGCCGTAATGTCACTCTCCAAAGGTAAAAAGTGAAAAGTAATTTTTATTTTACCATTTTCACTATTTTATAACTTTTTGACCCCTAATAGGTTTTAAAAAGTCATTTTATGAATATTTTTATGAATATTTATGTCGAAAATGGATTTTACACCGATTTCTTGTGCAGCGACAGGTGTTTATGCAACTTTGGCGGCGAAACGAGTTGTATTTTATACTTTTTCAGACTTGGTAAATACACGAAAAAGTCACTATGGAGTCACCTTTTTCTCTTTTCTAACTCTCTAGACATGAAAATAATGCCGAGTTGGTCCTCTCGACTCGTTAAACGGTAATGAGAGGCGGTCATCTTTAAAGCCTTTTCCGACCATTTAAAAATGAATAGATCGTTGGACCCTTGTCATTTCCGGTTCGTTAACGGTCACGAAGCAACGTGGTTTTGATCGCTTTTTTACTTTTTCATATCAGAGTCACTACTTATGAAAAGTACTCCTCGGTCGTAATGATCGGGGAGTTCTTTCGAGCATTGTTTTACACTTTTTCGGGCTCGAGAGACACAACTTTACAAAAAAGGACACCCCTGGAGTTTACTTTTCCGTTGTCTTTTCAAACTCTCTAAACATGAAAATACGCTGAGTTCTTCCTTTGTCAGACTCGTTAAAACTTAATGACATCAGATTCTGTCGAAATGACGCCTCTCAAGCATATGTTATCCCCGTCAAGATTGTCATCCAAAAATAACCGTGTTACTTGCCAGAAATGGTGGGGGAATAAAGGAACCGTAATCAAAGTCGTGTCGGAAGTATGTCGCTCTTGAACATGGAACTTGTCTACATTCGTGTCTGGGTGGGGACATCTCATCTTGTTTTACACTTGCCTCCGTGGGTTTGGGTTATCCTGTTTGACCATTCAACTGCTCATCATTTTGTCACCATGACCCCTGATCATTTGATGTCGAATACTACCAAATCCACTGTCGTGTTGCCGATATGTTCAAGAGAAGTTGAACTTTGTAGAATACTCAACCTCCCTATGATACCTCACACAAAACCTTTTATCCTTCTCTGTCTCGTTTCGATGATGTGGGAAGAATTATGACCCACCTTCGATCAAGGTCACTTCCTATCGACTTCAGCTCATTATCTAGGAAGTTGACTTAGAGACTCCCTTCAAGTACCTTGGAGCCTGTATGCCTCAATGGCAGGCTCTTCGTGTTCGACGTGAGGTTTTCATCATTGGCCTTTGATCGGATGATTCTACGGGTGTTCGAAACCGGATCACTGATTCACACGCCGTGGATTGTACCTATAGTACCTTGAGGACCATTGTCATTATTGGTGGTACCTCTCGCGTCTGTTAACAGTTTTCATCATTGACTGGTAATCATACGATGTTCTCACATGTTCGACTTCGACTCCCATATTCGCATGCTTGAATTTGTACTTTGCTCAGGTCGAGATGGAGCGCAATACCTTGGATTTTGTCTGTTGAGATCCAGGTTGCATTTTGTGGATTATTGTCATCACTACATGACTCCTTCACTGGATGGCTGCGACCATACCTGAGTCTATTCATCGATACTCACTGGATGGCTGCATCCATACCTTGGATCCAGATTTTTATGTACTTTGCTATGGATGGTTGCGCCCATACCATGTACATCATGTATTTGAGATATCAGTTGTACTTCGTGTAGGTTCTCCAACGGCCGTGTTTTCAATCGACCATGTTATTGTAAAGCACTTCACCTCTCTCTCTCTCGGGATTCATGCTTTAGGGGGCATCTGTTACACAGTATTTTGTCACCGTCCCTGTTACCCCTTCTCCCGTACACTGGAGGACCTATTCTGGGACCTGTGAGAAGTGACATAACCTGAAAACCCCTGCATTGTATCCCCTTGAGTATGTACTCCATATGCCCTGAAGACACCTTTTACAAAATACCCATAAAAATAGCTCTTTTTCCATTGGCGTTGTTCCATAGTGTATCACTCGCGCCAATGGGGGCAATCCTCCAAAGAGGGCGCGCCAGCTGGCGCTCTGTCTCAGAGTCACACTAGCGCCAACCCAATTGGGTAAAGTTTTTGCAAACAAACTTCCAAAGGTTCCTTCTAACTTATCCATGAACTAATTCTAGTTTGAATTAGTTCAGTTGGGCTTCGTATCTCCCAAGGAGGGAAGTAGTTCTCCACCTCTCATGGAAGCTTCCTAATGATAAGGACAATCCCTTGAATTTGGTGGATGGTCTTATCTACTCCTCCTACCTCTATATAAGCTTGTTCTTTTCCCTTTGACAAGCTAGTTAGGAATTCTACTCTTCAAGCTCCCAAATCTAAGTCCCAAAGTTTGAGAATTGCTAAGCTCATGTTACAAGAGGCCTTGTTCATCCCTATGAGGCTATATCTTTAAGGAGGAGATCCATGTCCAAGTAATCAAGGAGAGAGAGGCTTGTTCCCACCCCTTACAAGCTTTGCAAGGCATGTGTTGCTGATCGCCCAGCCAAAGGAGGATTTGACGTCAGAACTTGGTTGTATTCTCTTTTGTTTATCAATAATAATAGATGACTATCATTATGGTTCCACTCATGTGTCCTTATAATGATGTTTGAGTTGTATCCTTTCTGATTGATACATAGTTGCATTTCTTGGATTTTATGCTTGTATTTGTCTTGTTCTTTGCATGTGCAGGTGTCTATTCATGAGGATTGTGAGAATTGTGACCAGCTGAAGTGAAAGAATGGAGGCGAAGACTCTTTTACGGATACTAGCATTGGATTCGAGGTAGACTCTCATCATTGGCCTTTACTTTGCAATTAGGGACCTGCGTGTTAGCGTTGTTTGATTGTTGCTAGACCCCATTTAGGCTAGTAGGATCACCTTTGTCCACAGAGGGGATTTACCTGTACAACAATATATATCTATATCTATATCTAGATATATAATATTATATATATATATATATCTATTTTTAAATTTTATAATTTATTTTAAATAAATAAATACAAACAATCTAAATTGAGAAATTAAATTTTAAAAAATATCACTTTAATTAATTTTATTAAATGTAATGCTTTCAATGGAAAAATTACTTATCTCTCTTTTATTTGACTATTTGATTAATGTTCTAATTTAAAATAAAATAAAAACATAACTTATTCTTATTTTCAACAATCAAGTGCTAGCCCCCCAACGGGGGTGGACAAATGTTAGAATGGTGGCCCTCGGGGTTCCCCCCCTCCACCACACGACATGCATTCTCATGTTAATGAGTGGTTTAATCATCAAGTACACTTGCGGGAAGAACAATCCATACAATGCTTTGGTTATGTTAAGAGGGAAGGTAGAATTCATTTCGCAGTTGGAAGTTCAAGTGATGGATTTTGGAAAGAGGGAGCATTGCAAAGCGTGTGACAAGGACCATGGGAGCTCGCCAAAGTTTTGGCTCTAGAGGCACAACCAAGTAGAAGATCAATCCACACTAATTTGGAATGATTTTGGTTCCCAGACAAGTATTTGGGATCCTCGAACATTCTTGAGTGGAGAATTGGTTCTTGCCCTAACCTCTAGCTGGAAGTTTCGAGACCTTTGCTCAATTCAAAATTGTTGGTTCACGTTGGTATTCTTCGATGATGTTGTGCATGTAAATCTATTTTACTACTTATTCGAGTCTAGGCAGTCTATCTTTTGTCTCCTAAGTCATCTCTAGGAGTCCTGGAAAGGGCACTATTCTGAATTTTGGATATTACATTTGAAAGTCTCCAAAGAGCCCCATTGTGATTTTGTTCTTAGTTATATTCTTATGTTTCACAAGTATGGCTCTTGTGGGTGCCCTTGTTCTAGTTCACCTTCAGTGGTCTCCTATGTTTTCTTATTAACCAAGGGGTTTTTCATTTTTCCCTTATGTGATCTCAACTATCTGAATTGTTTCTATTTCAGGGTTAGTGTTTCGTGGGTTTTCTCTCAGCTCACTTGGGTGTTTATTGTTTTCGTCTATGGGTTGTGGGCTACTGGGAATTGTATACTCTAGGAAGTTTTTGGTTTTCGAGGAGTCCCTCCTAGCGTATCTCCAAACCTTTCCTGTTGTGGTTTTCATCATATCCAAGACCAGCAGGTTGTATTTTTCTTCTGGTGTTTGGTTTCACCTTTATTCTATCCAAAATTTTGAGGGGTGCTCCAAGACCCCATCAGCCAGCCCTTTTTTTGAGAAAGTAATGCCATTCCAAAGAGGAAGGAATCATCGTGGGGTTAGGTATCAATTCAATGTGCAATGCAGGTTGTGCAACTCCTAGCCACAACTCATCCTCTGGAAAATATGCAAGTTTGGAATGTGAAGGCGAAGTGGTGCATTATCCAACCCATTCTCTAGGCCGTAGCGTGGCTCGAACTTCCATGGACTCCATAACAGAGAAACTACGAGATATCTAGATCAATATGGACATAATCCATGACCACACATATGAAGAGCACAATGAATTAGTTGCATATATGAATGATATACAATTTAGCCAAAATGAGATATTGGAACAGTTGGATAACCTTCGTCGGAGCCATCGGAAAACGAATGACCACCTTTGAACCCTGGAAGCTCGGGTGGAACATAATGATTTTCATATGCATGAACATGTTGGTTACATTGTAGCATCCCCCGTACTCCCTCCCCATCCCTCTTCTTGACATGTTGTTGTTATTTTCTATGATATTTTTGTCTCCCTTAAGCATTGTATGGCTTCTAAGCCTGACAGAAATAATGCATGTAAATATTTATTTGTGGCATCTTCCAATCCCCAATTCCAACAAGTCTGGTTGGAATGAGGAAAAGGGGGTCATTGAGATATATTTTGTAATCCTGGTTTTTACGGAAATATAATGAAAGAAACTTGTTTGAAAAAAAAAACACTCAAGTGATAGCAATAAACCAAATGGATTGTTATAAGACTAATAATAAACCCTAAAATAAAAATCAAACCCTAAGATTAATTTTATAATCTTTGGAATTAATATTATAAACCTAAGGGATTAATATTAAAAACCCAAGGGAATAACATGAAGACCTAGGATTAATTTTAAACCTAAGGGATTATTATTAAAAACCCAAGGGACTAATATTGAAGACCCAAGGGACTAATATTTAAAACCCAAGGGATTAAACCCTAGGATTAATATTATAAACCCTATGAATAATATTAAACTCTGGCAAAATGAGAATTTAGAATAATAAAGCCAAGGGATTGATATTATAAGCCCAAAGGACTAATAAACTCAAGTGACTAATAAAACCTAGAGTTAACATTATACACCCTTGTATTAATATGTCAACCATATTTTGTTGAAATCAATCATGGTCAACCATGGTCAATGATGGTCTGATGTCGCATTGTGATAAAGATTGTTTCAATATGAAAATCAACCATGGTCCAATGTCACACTGTGACAAATCTTGTCTCGATATGAAAATCATTCATCATGAAGCATGGTCAACCATGGTCCAGCATCACATTGTGACAAGGATTGTCTCACTATGAAAATCAACAATAGTCAACCATGTTTAGTTTAGGATTTATAATATTTATCTTAGGTTTTATATACCTTTGGTTTATAATATTAATTCCTTGGGTTTAATATTTTTCCGTTGGGTTCATAATCCCTTGGGGTTTTAGTATTAATCCCTTGGGCTTATTATTCAATTTAGCTTATAATATAATGAATTCTTATTTTCAACAATCAAGTGCTAAAAATAAAACCAAGGTATTGTTATAGCACTAGCAATAAACCATAAAATAAAAATCAAACCCTAAGATTAATTTTATAAACCTTGGGATTAATATTATAAACCCAACGGTTTAATATTAAAAACCTAAGGGATTATAAACCCATGGGATTATAAAGCCAAGGGAATAACATTAAACCCTAGGGCTAATATTAAACCCAATGGTTTATTATTAAAATCCTAAGGGATTAATATTGAAAACCCAAGGGACTAATATTAAAATTAAAAGGGATTAAACCCTAGCATTAATATTATAAACCCTATGAATAATATTAAACTCTCACAATATGATCCCTTATATTAATAAATCTAATGAATTGATATTATAAATCCAACGGACTAATAAAATCAAGTGACTAGTAAACCCTAGGGTTAACATTATAAACCCTTAGATTAATATGTCAACCATGGTTTATGGAAAAATCATGGTAAATCATGGTCAATGATGGTCCAACATCGCATTGTGATAAAGATTGTTTCAATATGAAAATCAACCATGGTCAACCATGGTCGACATCATATTGTGACAAGGCTTGTTTGAATATGGAAATCGTTCATCATGAAGCATGTTCAACCATGGTCCAACATCACACTGTGACAAGGATTATCTTAATATGAAAATAAACAATGGGGTAAACCATGTTTATTTTAGGATTTATAATATTTATCTTAGGGTTTATAGACCTTGATTTTATAATATTAATGCCTTGGGCTTAATATTTTTCCGTTGGTTTGACAATCCCTTGGGGTTTTAGTATTAATACCTTGTGTTTATTATTCCCTTGGGTTTATAATATAAATCCCTTAGATTTATTAATTTAAGGTTTCATATTCCTAGGGTTTAGTACTATTACCTTGGGTTTATTGATCTAAGGGTTTATATTCCTAGGGTTTAATATTATTCCCCCTAGTTTAATTTTATTCTTTTGGGTTTATAATCCCTTGGGTTTATAATATCAATCATGGTCAACCATTTTCAACCATGGTCAGGCAAGGTCAACCATATTTTATAAAATCAATCATGGCCAACCATGATCCAACATCGCATTGTGACAAAGAGTGTCTTAATATGAGAATCAACCATGGTCCAACGTCGTGTTGTGACAAAGATTGTCTTGATATGAAAATCAATCATTCTCAAGCATGGTTGACCATGGTTCAATGTTGCATTGTGACAATCTAAGAATTTATTAATATAAAGGGTTCAACCATGGTTAAGCATGGTCCAACTTCACATTATGAAAAAGGTTGTCTCAATATGAAATCAACCATGGTCAACCATAGTCAATCGATTTTATTAAGGGTTTAGAATATTTATCTTAGGGTATTTTTCCCTTGGGTTTATAATACCTTTGATTTTTAGTATTTATCCTTTAGGTTTATTATTATATTGGGTTTATAATATCAACCATGGTTAACCATGGTCAATCTTGGGAAACCATAGTCAGCAATGGTCATTCAAGGTCAACGATGGTCAACCATGGTCCAATGTTGCATTATGACAAATATTGTTTCAATATGAAAATCAACCATCATTCCTCAAACATGGTCCAACGTCACATTGTGACAAAGATTGTCTCAATATGAAAATCATTCATGGTCCGGCATGGTCAAATGTCACATTGTGACAAGGATTATCTAAGTACGAAAATCAACCTTGGTCAACCAAGTTTATTTTAGGGTTTATAATATTTATCTTAGCATTTATATATGTTGGGTTTATAATACTAATCCCTTGGGTTTAATATTATTCCATTAGGTTCATAATCCCTTGGGGTCTTTGTATTAATCCCTTGGGTTTATGAACCTAAGGGAATAATATTAAACCCTATGAATATGAACCCTTAGATATATAAACCTAAGGGATTGATAGTACTAGGGTTTAATATTATTCCCTTTGGTTCATTAATCTAAGAGTTAATATTCCTAGGGTTTAGTATTATTCCCTTGTGTTTATAATCCCTTGGTTTTTAGTATTAATCCATTGGTTTTGTTATTCACTTAGGGTTATAATATCAATCATGGTGAACCATGGACGATCATGATCAACCATGGTCAACGATGTTTTATAAACTCAATAATATTTTTATAATATTAATCTTAGGAATATGAACCCTTATATTAATAAACCCAAGGGATTGATATTAAAAACCCAGGGGAATAATAGTAATCCCTCATGTGTCTAAGAATATATTAGGTTTTATAGTCTTAGATTTTTTATCATTAATATTAAAATCCTAAGGGATTATAAACCCAAGAGAATAATATCAAATCTTAGGAATATGAACCCTTAGATTAATAA
The DNA here is from genome assembly GCA_000404065.3 of Pinus taeda. NCBI lineage: Eukaryota > Viridiplantae > Streptophyta > Pinopsida > Pinales > Pinaceae > Pinus > Pinus taeda. The sequence continues at coordinate 9,798 of APFE030894332.1, read as the reverse complement.
AAAAAAGTGATTGATATTATAATTCCAAGGGAGTAATATTAAACGCTAGGAATATTAATGCTTGGGTTTGTAATATTAATAATCTCTTAGGTATTTAATTTAATAATAAGGGGATTTTTTAGGTTCTACAGGGTGTGCTTGATGATTGGCGGATGAAGTTTCGAATGTGCTCGACTTCTTTGTAACCTAGGACTGTATCTCAACGCCCTCCCAGTGGATGCCCTCGAATAGCTGGAGTGTTTGGAAACCAAGTCTCCCTCACCTCTCCTTCTCCCATGCAGGAGATGGTCGATGGCCCTGAGGCTCTCTCTTTTAGCGACATGGTCACTGGTCACCTAACGGAACAAGAGGCATTCTTCACCATGTTGGCTTCATGCACTACCTTTCACTTCTCCATAACAATCCCTGAAGCTAGGGCAAAATGACAAGAGAAAGGAAAAAATGTTGAGTCTCATTCTTCCAAAGGCACCACCTCTACAATTCCTTCAGATATGGAAGCAAACACCACAGAGGATCTGATGCAAAAGGCAAGAATGAAATAAAGAAAAAACTGAAACCCAAAAGCCAAACAAATCCCGGAGTTGGAAATCCAAGACCCATGGGTAGTTGTTTACAGAGATTATATGCAAGAACATGCATTAATATGCAAATTCATGGGCATCTTGCCCAGAACAAAAGCTCTAAACTGATGGATACAAGCCAAATCTAAACCAAAGGGAGAAATCAGACTCCAACTTGGTTCAAAGAGGTTCTTTACAATTATTTTTTACCTCTTAGAAGACATAGATAGGATATTTAAGGGAGGACCCTACTTCTTTAACTCTGCAGGACTGTATATGAGATTCTAAAAAGAAAACTTCACTCCTGAGAAATAGGACTTATCAAGAGTCTCGATCTGGGTTCGCCTATATTTCCTGGTAACTGATTATTTGCCCCTTCTATCCTCAAAGGCATTGGAGACTAATTAGGAGAGTATATAAAAATGTCGGAGAGCACCCAAAGCGGACATTATGTCTCCTATGTCAGAATATGTGTTTACATTGATGTCTCTGGAGCCCTTCCAGAAGCCATAAAATTGATATTCAAGGATAAAGTCTAGCTCTAGAGAAATGATTATGAACACATCCCCTTCTAGAGTAGGAACTTCCATGAGCATGGACATCTCTTTAGGTATTTTCTGCAAAACAAAATGCCTCAAAACAATGAGTAGACCAATAAGAAAAAGGATGGCGAGGGTTTCACCAGAGTAAACGCAAGAAATAAAAACAACAGGACAACAAAACAAATAAGGAACAACAACAGGAAGCTAAACTAAACCAATTTGATGCTCTAAATAATTCACAAGGACAACCATTATCAAGAAACCCAATAGAGGAGGAGGCTAGAGATAATAAGAAAAGCGCAACAAACCAGAGGGAAGAGGATAACCATTTGGATCACAACAACAAGGAATATAAGAACTCACAAGAATACAAAGAAATGGAACAAGTATTGGTGGACGCATCTTTGGAAGAAAGTGTAATAGAAGAAGCACTATAAGGAGTTGACATCTTATCAATAGCATAGTAATAGAAGAAAAATTGATTGGCGGCAATGCTAGAAGACCAAGTTTAGAAAATTGAAGGACCATATCTCCTTCAAGAAGAACTAAAGCATAGCTTAGGTCAACGATCTTATGAAATCAATGCAACTAAAGGCATTCTAGTAAACATAATAGTGGGAAAATACATCTCAAAAGGCCCAAGTCGCAAAAGGGGAAGGAAAACCACCAACCATATTCTTCAAGAAATCAGTGTCAAACTCATCAATGAAAGGAAAAGGCCCTAGCTTGAACTCCCACTCTTTACCAATGAATTGCATCTCTTGGAATATCAGAGGACTTAATGGTCCAGAAAAGGAAAGAATCCTAAAAAATAGAATTCCAAGTGAGAAATCAGATATCCTTCTTATTCAAGAAACCAAACTTGATTTAGCTCACCTCACTCTCCTGCAAAAAACATTCTTCAAGCATTACAGTTACACAGCAATTTCTACCATTGGATCTACAGGAGGAATAATTATCATGTGGAAAATCTCAATGTATGATATCATCTCCTTCGTAGCTAGAAAACACTCCATAACCATTGTCTTGAAAATCGTTGGCACCAATGAGAGTATTTTTGTTACCAATATCTATTCCCCGCCCCCCCACAAAGCCATGGAACGAATCAAGATGCTTCAAAGTATATCCAAACTTGTGGATTCCATCCAACTACATTTTAAAATTGTCGCACAGGACTTGAACATGGTAATTAATCTTGGGGGGGAAAGGGAGGCATAAGAAAACTTGATAAGGACTCTAAAGCCTTTCAATCCACCATAGAAGGCCTCAGTCTAATTGATATCCCAAAAAATAATGGCACCTTCACTTGGAAAAACACAAGAGGGGGAAAAAGACAAATAGATTCTAGGATTAATCAATTCCTCTTCTCAAAAGAAATCTATCTCACCTCCTGGGAAACAGAAGCAAGAATTATTTCACAATTTGGATCTGACCATTGCCCAATATACTTGAAGATTCACATCTCCCTTGGCCTGAAAAATAGGCCATTCAGATTTGAATCCTTTTGGCTAGAGCACCTAGATTTCATGCAAAAAATGAAATAATGATGGAGAAATCCGATGCCAATAACCAGAAATAAGATGTACAAATTTCAACAAAAATTTAAATACATCAAAGAAGAAATAAAAAAATGGATTAAGTAAACTCTTGGCAACATCTTCACTGACAAAACGAACGAGAGCTTAAATTGGAAATCCACCAGCAACAAATTAGCAATGAGGGTGTCAGAAAACAAAGGAAAAAGGAAGAGATCAATCTCCAACAAAGTTGGGAGGAAAGGGTTTCACAAGAAGAGAAACTCTAGCATCAAAAATCCTAAATAAACTGGCTGAAGTGTGGGGAAAAAAACTCTACTTTCTTCCATCGATCGATGATCTAGCACAGAAGACACAATATAGTATTGGCCTAAAGAATAGAGAATAAAACCTTATCCATTCTCGTGAGGATATGGCAGAGGAACTAAATCAGTACTTCAACACTCTCCTCATGAAGCCTAGGATTTACCGGGCAAGGGATATTCAAAAAATAACTAACAACATCCTAGAGGTCATCAATGAGGAACAAAATAAAATGCTTCTAAAGAAAGTCTCACTACAAGAGATGGAGGAAGTTGTCATGAATATGCCCAATGGTAAAGTGCCTAGTCCAGATGGGTTCACCATTGACTTATACAAAGCTTGCCAGCCCATGTTAAATAATGAGGTCCATGCCCTGGTGGAGGAGTCTAAAATCCAAAAATCCGTTCTAAAATATCTGAATGCCACCTTTCTCACTCTCATCCCCAAAGGTGACAATGATGACTCCCCAAACAAATTTCATCCTATAGCCCTCTGCAATGTCATTTACAAGATCATCTCTAAAGTATTGGTTAACAGATTAAAAACCATCCTTCCTCTCTTGATCTCCCAACACCAAACTAGCTATGTGGAAGGAAGGAAAATCAAGGATAGCATCATACTTTCCCACAAATTAATCCACTCTATCAAAGTTCCATGGAAACTTGGAATGATGATGTAATTGGACATGTCCAAGGCTTTCGACAAAATCAGTTGGGTTTACATGAAAGAGGTCCTGACAGCTTTTGGGTTTCACAAAGATTGTATAAGATGGATTATGGTGATGGTCTCAAGAGATTTTTTCTCAATTCTCCTTAACGGATCCCCATATCATCCCTTCAAACCTTCAAGAGGCATCCGACAAGGGGATCCTATCTCTCCCTTCATTTTTTTCATAATGGCAGAGGGCTCAGGTAATTGTTTGGTCAATTTAGTGTGTCCTAAATTGCTACATTAATTATCAATTCGAGATTTGTAAGCTGACGAAGTGTGGTGCACTATATGTGCAAGATAACTTATTTCTTACTTTTGTCGTTTTTTATTTTTATTTTGTTTTAGGGGTTTTTATCTTTGTTTGTCTCCTAATGTGTAAGAAAACTCTAGAAGGCAAGTATGGATATAGATTTTAAGGCAATTTTGTCCTTTATAGTGATTTCCAGATCTTAACGCTTCAGAGAGTCTTAGAACATACTAATGATGAAATTAATACCATAACAAAAATGAAGATGTGCTGCTACTTAAGTCAAACAAGAAATGAACTATGGATCATGAAAGCATTATCCTTGCTATTGTCTAAATAGAAAAATGAATTAAGCTACTGCACACAAACAAATAAAAGATTGCAATCTAGTAAAACTAAAATCAAATCACATAAATTCATAGTCTTACCCCTCATCAGGTAGTCTAAGCTATGACTTTCGGAGGTAATCATCAACAACTTGAGCAATCTGATATCTAATTGTAGAAAAGTAAAACTAAAATCAAACCACATCAATTCATAGTCTGACCCCTCGCCAGGTAGTCTAAGCTATGGCTTTCAGAGGTAATCATCAACAACTTGAGCAATCCGATATCTAAATTGTTTAACAAAGAAAATGAACTAAACTAAAATCAACAAAACAGAACTAGAATTAAAAAAAAAAACTAAGAAAAGTAAGTCAGTTGGAAGACTAATTCCAAGTCACTAGTTTTTACCAAAGAAAATGTGTAAAAGTGCCCGGGCCTACTTCTATCCTGAAACATACACACACACTGATCAGTGTTAACAGTATTATACAAAGCTTGTAATATCATGAACATGAGTGAAATGTTAATATCATTGAAAAATAAATATACACAAGTGAATAACTGTGGAATATATGCAATGGAATTAAAGAAACTCTACATAAGACTATACATCAGTACAAGAATAAAAACTTAGTGTGCAGGGGCCCTCTGCACAGCCTTGGCCAACCGGTTATCAATCAAGAATTATGCTCATGCAATCATGTAGAAACAGAGTCTTCTTTTATATCTCAAAACAACATTATCACAGTGGGACTAGTGTCATGGCACAACAACTTAACAGTGAAATTACATAAGCAAAAAGACTAACTGTATGCGTTTGGAAACGCATTATTTATAACAAGAAACTCACAATTGTTTTCCTATGAAACAACATTGACAGAGGACACATAAAAGACAACTTCCATGGATTTAGCATCATGGTTGCCGAGATTATGCAATCTATTGAAAACCGTTGTTGGATTCACATTATGGTCAGCCTACAGGTGTCAGCGTGCCTCCAGAGATCTAGAAACGGCCACGAAAATCTTCACATGTTTGAAAATGGAGTCCTGTTGCCATAGGACTCCCTTGTTTGACCACTGTTGACCATGTCTTTTCCTGATGAATCTAGCTAGACCAATAGGACTTGATCCATGTCCTAGTCATTTCCAAGTTGCCCATGTGGCTTACTTTGCTTGATGACACCTGCAACCTGGTGTTTAACAAAAACGACTGCAGAAAGTTGAACCAGCTGCGAAAAGTGGCTGCATTTTGTAGCTTATAAGAAAAAATCTAATTCAAATTGAAAACACAAGGACATAGCTAAAAAACCACTTTAAATTCTCTTTTATGATTAATATGCAATGATTTTGATAGCTTAGGAGGTCCATGTGAATGGAAAGAGTCTAGGAAAATGTGTAGGAAAGATGCAAGTTCAGAGCTCAACATACCCCCACTGTGAAGGTGTTGCATGTCCCCATGCAACCAAAATTTTGACCATATTCCCTTTAGTTCATGTGCTCTGAGACCTCTGCCAACACATCTAGCCCTCTTCTCCTCTTTCTTGGTACTTCTAACATCGTGGGCTTCCTCATCAAGCATCTGAATTTGAGGTTGATAAGTGCTCTACTCAACCTCCTACACTTTTTCTTCAATTTCTTTTTCTTCTTCTGCCATAGCCCAAGATGTAACATGGTGTTGTCATGAATGATCTTATCCAATCTACTTTGTTCATTTAATTTTTCATTCTCCCTCTTTATGCTTCTATTTAAGACCTCCAGTTCAAAAATTTTATGTTTCAATGATTGGATTTGAGTGTCCTGTGTTGTATGAGGCTGGGTAGATGAAGTGCTTGGACCTGTGGCTGTCTTCTCCAAGGATTCTATATAATCATACATCTCTTGTTGATTCGAGTCTATCTCAGGCTCACCCCAAAATCCTGTTGCCAAGGACTAATCTCCAAATCTAGCTGAGAAGGACTCATGTCAAATTCTGGCTGAGAAAAAGAAGTATGGTGTGGGCTATGGCTAGGAAGAATTGCTGGAGGCTTTTCCAGTGTTTCCCCTCCTAAATCAATAAAGTGAGGCCCTTTGGTTTGTATTGTCCTTAATTTTCCTTTAAGCCTAAAGCTTCTCCTTAAATGTTGTGGACTAGTGTTGTTATGAAACCAACTCAAGAAAAAGATAGAAAAGATAGATCAACACCTTAAAATTCAGCCTCTTCGAGGGGGCAACCTCCTTTACATTACATAAATGAACAATTCTTGGATGATACAAATGACAGAACCTCCTTTCTATATATAAGAGTCTAAGGAGTCACAATATAACCCAACCGACCTAATAATAATAATATAAGCCACAAAAATAACAATAGAGGGATTCTATGGGGCACAGTAATAACAATATGGGGGCAATAGGGGCACAACAATATTAATAAGGGGTACAACTACCATAGTAATGGGGTAATCACTAGTATTATAAGGACCCAACATGCCCTCTCCTTCGAAAAAAATGTTGTCCTCAACGCTTGAGTAGTTCTGGATACTTTTGTATAAAATTCTCATCCTCCCATGTGGAATCTTCAGCAGATAAGTTCTTCCACTTGATAAGAAACTCTGAAATTGATTGATTTCGTAGCTATCGAGTTCTTGTTTCTGTGACTACTTCTGGTTCCAATATAATTTTTCCTTCCTCGTCAAGTTCTGGAAATATTGTTTGAACTGGGAGCTTATCTCCTAAACCTTCTTTAAACATGAAACATGGAAAACTGGGCGCAATCGAGAAGCTGCAGGAAGCTCTAATTTGTATGCCATAGTACCAATCTTTTGCAACACCTTGTACGCACCATAATACTTTGGTGATAATTTATTATCCTTCTTAGCTTGCTTGAGGGACATTTTCTTATATGGTTGTAGCCTTAAGAATACCCAATCACCTACATCAAAACTTCTTTCACTGCAATGTCGATCTGCCTGTTGTTTCATTCTATTCTGTGCCAACACGAGGTTATCCTTTAAGAGTTGGAGGACTTGTTGTTGATGTTCGATGTGATGTTCCACTGCTTGAACCTAAGAATTTTCTCTTAAATATGATGTGATGGATGGTGGATGATACCCATAAAATGCCATAAATGGGTTCATTTTTGTTGCTGTATGGAAGGAAGTGTTATACCACCATTCAGCCAGAGGCAACCATTTGACCCATTATGTCTGTTTATCAGATACAAAGCAACGAAGATATCCTTCCAACATTTGTTTACTATCTCAGTTTGCCCATCAGATTGAGGATGATAAGATGAAGATGAGCTATGAGCTAACTGAGTACCAGGACAAGAAAATAATTCTATCCAAAATTTCCAGTGAAAATGGGATCTCTGTCACTTACAATAATCTTTGGGTTTCCATGTAGCTTTTGAATTGTTTCCATAAATGCAGTAGAAACTGTCCTGGCTTTAAATGGATATGATAATGCACAAAAGTGTGCATACTTGGTAAGTCTGTCAACTACCACCATGATGACACTCTTTCCCTCAGACTTGGGTAAACCTGTGATAAAATCCATTGAAACCTCCTCCCAATGTTGGCTTGGAATGGATAAAGGTTGTAATATTGACCCGATGTCTTAATTGTTTCAACTTTATTTTGTTGGCAAACCAAACATTCTGCCACAAACTTTTGAATATATGATTTAAGGCCATCCCAAAAAAATTCCTTCTTGACCCTGTGGTAAGTTTTTAAAAATCCCGAGCGCCCTCCTAAGGGAGAAGTGTGCAATTCCATAAGAATATTTTGTTTTAGCTGGGAATTCTTACAGAAGTATAAGCGATCTTTGTACCATAACTAATCATTTTTCTAGCTAAATGTATCCGACGTATTGGAATCTTGTTGTAACTTTCAAATAAGTGCCCACACTTCTTCATCATTCTTCCATTCCTCCCTTGCTTCGTTTATCCAATCTGGTTAGATAATAGAAATGGCGCACAATGCTTCCACATCCTCATCCTTTCTTGAGAGTGCATCTGCCACCACATTTTGCTTCCCTTTTTTGTAGATGATTTCAAAGTCATAACCCAACATCTCTGTGACCCACTTTTGTTGCTCTTTAGAGGATAATCTTTGTTCTAAAAAGTATTTAAGGCTATCATGATCTGTTTTTACCTTGAAGTGTCTTCCCATTACGTAGGGTCGCCATTTCTTACGTGCATGGAGTATTGCCAACATTTCCTTCTCATAAATAGCTTTGCGTAAAAACTTTCCCTTGATTGGACGACTTTCAAAAGCAATGCGTCTTTCATCTTGCATTAAAACAACACCAATTCCATTTTCTGAAGCATCACATTCCACAATAAAGGTTTTTGTGAAGTCCGGTGTAGCTAAGACAGGTGCTTGGCACATTGCCTCTTTAAAATGTTCAAAGGCCTTTGTTGCTTTTGGATTCCATGAAAATGCATCTTTCTTCAATAGTGTTGTTAGAGGTGCTGCTATTCTCCCATAATTCTGAACAAACTTACAATAATACCCTGTCAACCCAAGAAATCCTCGCAGATGCTTTATGGATGTGGGGATTCTCCATTCCTTAATGGCTTTAATTTTGCTAGGGTCTACCTTAACTCCATGAGATACAATATGACCCTGATATTCCACCTCTTGTACTCCAAAGAAACATTTGGATCTTTTTGCATATAATTGTTTTTCCTCCAATAGTTGTAGCACCCTGTCAACATGTTCAAAATGATCCTTCCAAGACTTGTTGTAAATTAGTATATCATCAAAGAATACTAACACAAATTTCTAAGGAATGGTTTGAAAATTGAATTCATCAAACCTTGAAATGTTGAGGGTGCATTGGTAAGGCCAAAAGGCATGACCAAAAATTCATAATGACCCTCATGAGTTCTAAATGTTGTTTTCGGAATGTCTTCAGTCTTCTTTCTGATTTGATGATGATACCCTAAACGAAGATCCAACTTGGTGAAGTAAATTGATCCATGCAATTCATCCAGTAATTCATCAATGACAGGAATGGGGAACTTATCTTTAATAGTGAGCTTTTGAGCTCCCTATAATCCGGACACATGCGCCATGATCCATCCTTCTTGTGCACCAATACTACTGGAGTAGAGAAAGAAATTTGACTTGGTTGAATTATACCAGCCTCTAGCATTTCTGCAACCATACGTTCAATTTCACTCTTTTGGACATAGGGATATCTGTACGGCCTGATGTTTGGAGGAACAATTCCTGGAATCAGATGAATAGTATGATCATGATCACGCATAGGTGGGATACCTTTGGGAGTCTCAAATACCTTGGAATGATTGTCCGGGACTTTTTGGAGATCTGGATAAATAGATGATTCCGATGTGGAAACATCTAGCGAACATAATTGTGCAATTACACCTTTTTGCTCCTTTTTTAGAAGCTTTGTCATACGATTAGAGCTGATTATCTTTCCTGGTTTCCCTGCAATACCCCTTAATTCAACTTCCTTTCCTTCTGTAGAAAATTTGATGAAAAGTTCTTGAAAATTAAAAGCTATTGTACCCAAGGATTGTAAGCATTGGACTCCTAGTACAACATCAGCACCTCCCATTGGA